>DVXP01003695.1:0-11034 GCA_018235645.1 Junonia grisea
AATTCGCGACCCAACGGGATTTGAACCCGCACCTTCTGCCTTGCCGGGGCAGGTGCTCTAGCCAGTTGAGCTATGGGCTGCTTCGCACGCTGTGTCGAAAATCTTGATCTGATAATGATAGACGGTCTAAGCAACCGTCTATGAGCTTTGTCGCGAATTTTTGATTTGATGTTTAAGTTTAATATAATTTCCCCATGTGTGGAATAACACGGAATAATAAACAAACTATGGATCTGCTTACGTTGGCCGTAGCAAGATAGTTTTTATATCTATAACCTTCCAAAATAAACCTATTTATGCAAAAATATTGTTTTCAAATCAAATGGTTTCAGTGAATATAGATAGAACATATTATTTATTGGCAAGTTATCCACACTATATATGTAAATACGTACTATTATATAAAAGATATACCATTATGTCACTGTTACACACTTGTTTACATTTTATGAAATAAATATATTAATATCTAGTCACATAGCAGATGAATGACCACATATTACACTGTTTACGTTTTAGAGCATTACTTCTATTCTGTGTAGTATTTTTTATCAATTACCACCATTGATTCTGTTAAAATAGATACCAATAATGTGAATTCACGATTACAAGCTCACATCAAAATATTTAAAGCAATATCAAATTTTCAAATCTATCCTCATAAAACAAAAATTTTAATAATGCTGGGTTCTTCCTTCATAGTACCCTTTATGCATTTTGCTCATTTTTGTCAGTAATGATTGCTCAACCATGATTGAGGCGTTACACTTTTACATGCTATGTTAAAAATTAAAAATATTTTCACACAATAACAAGCACTTACTCAAATGAAAGCTGATCAAATTTTAATATCTTTTAATATTGAAACTCCATAAATGGTACTAATAGATATTTAAAGAAAAAATAAAAAATATTTCACATACAGAACCCTAACATAAGAATGGGGAAACCTTTAATCATTTTCTTATATTAGCTATTGAAATTGTGATTGTGTGAACGTGAGCTAAACAATAATTACAGTTTTTACTACTACATGCACTACTATTAACACACACGCTCCACTACCTGAAAGTTATTATATAAACAGGATAAGCATAGTGTATCATTAATGTAGTTAATTCCCCCACAGGAACTCACAGATATGACAGGTTTCAGGAGGGATTTGATACATCAATAATACAATACAAACAGTTTTAACTACTTACACCCCTACTGAGGTGCAATTTTAATTTTTCATGGAATTTTCATTCATTTTTTATAGTAAAGAAGTAAGTAAATTAACAGCCTGTAATTGTCCCACTGCTGGGCAAAGGACTCTTCTCATATTAAGGAGAAGGTTGTGAGATTTTAGTTTTTTTTTATATATATTTATTGGTCACCAGTCATTACTCACCTGATTGCACTAGATTTATTGTTTACAAATAGTATTGAGCAATCATACAATAACTGATTACAAGCTGATAAGAATTTATAAAGGAAAATATTTCATTAGAATACAGCTGAATTCTTATGAAGCATAGTATAAAGTGTTCATTCATTAGATAATGTGTTACTAACCAATTTTCCTGAAAGACCTGTATTTTTATTGCTTAAGCAACGATTGTCTATCGATCGCAATCATCGAAATTTGTATATTGAAACGTAATTTACTTTGTGTAAGTTATGATTCACAGAATTATGTTACAAACATTAGTTTCATATCAAAATAATGTTCAGATATATTTAATTTGTAATGTGATATAATATTATTTTATATTCTTGAAACAATAAAAAATATAACTTGCTATTATAATAAATCGCATAAATAAATTCGAATATTCTATGAAAACTAATTTTATTACCAATAAGCAAAAACATATTACCTATGTAAATTGTAACAGAAAAAAACAATACAAAAATTTTCCTTGAAGAAGTTCTTGTTGTAAAAAATTCTATCATTATCAAATACCTTCTATGTTATCGAATGAACGGGCAAGCATAAAACAAATTAATATAGGTCTGAGGCAGAGTGAAACAACCTTCAAATTACACACCTAATTAGTGTACGAAAGAGAATAATTGCTCACTGCTTGCATTCTAATTGAAGGCGGCCATACTTCTCACAGGTTTTTTTTTTATTTCACATCGAATTCATTAAAATATGCATGTGAATGTAACTGTCCAATTGATAATTGACTTGTGAGAAAGTTCTTTATATAACGAAAATAAGATTAAAATTTAAAAATATGTGTATTGAAGTAAAAAAAATCTTTTGAGTATTTATTATTAATAATTAATTAATGGTAATAATTTTTTTAAAAACCAATTTATCTATGACTACATTGTTTATCAAGAACATTTACGGAGGTTTTGCTTATGGCGGTATAGGTTCTGCTTGTTTGTAAGTTTTTAGTTTACAGTTTTACATGACCGGGAATCTTGTTTTTGCATATTTTTTGTAGGTAATAAAATATACGATCACGATCCCGTAATTTCAACATGGTATTCTTATGAAGCAAATGTTTTTTGCAGAAATCTCGGTGTGTTATGAAAAAATGAAGTCCTCTGTGTTGATATTACAAAATAATTGATAACTTACGGTTCTGGACTATACTGAGCTCCTCCAAAAAAGCCATGTCTATCGGGTTGCGTAGTTACTGACGAACATATAGACGTATTATCCTGATCAGTCCTCTCTCCTCCTGCACTTTTAACACTTTTTTGCAGCGACATTTCTGATGTGGCCGAACTGAATTATCACTTACACTATGCAATTCAACATCACAACAAACACCACACCAGATGGATCGAGTGGGCGTGCGAAATAATTACAAAACAAGCAACTCTTCCGGATGTTGACGCCCGTCGAAATACATCAAAAGTCACCAAAAAGTTCGCAGACAAAATACCCCAAAGAACGAATCATAGCTAGTAAAATGTCACAGTGCAATATTTAACGTAACAAACACGGCAACAAAACGTACTTCAGCCGAATACTATTTATCAATCGTAGCAAAACTAAAACATTGCGTGTGGTTCGGAGCACAGAGTGCTATAAAAAATCAGATTTTCAGCGATTACAAAAATGAATATCTACGCATACGTCATTTTCCATTGAAATACAGATAACATACGATAAGTAGATATTTGTTTAACAGACCATGGTTTAGTTACAACAACATAACGCTATTCGTTGTTAATTTATTGTTAGTCATGCTCTTTTATCTATCTAGTCTTATTTCTTTGGTCTTTAATTTAAAATGAGTTTCGTTGTCACTTTAGTCATGAATTTATCACTTTTTAAAACATTGTAAATATACAGTTTCTAATGTAAAAGTCCATATTCACGGTAGCGACTTCAGTCGACGGCGATTGAAGTCGCTGTAAAAACTCTAATTAGTACTTATTTCAAAATAAACATGTAAGTTGTTGATAAATATTGTAGTTTAGTTTGTATTTAATATCTTGAAAAAATAAATGAATATTATATTACACCTAATAGCTGATAAAGCTGCAAAATACTATAAAATATTGGTTAAAATCGTTAGTCGCCAGCGACATTACAGAATTGCAGCGACTAAAGCCGCTGTATCGCCAGCGACTGTCTAGACGTGACTTTTTATAGCGACTTGAGGTCGCCGGCGACTGAAGTCGCTGCCGTCAGTACGCACCTTAAAGTCGTTGTATCGCCAGCAACTGTCTTAACGTGATTTTTTTACAGCGACTTGAGGTCGCCGTCGACTGAAGTCCCCACCTTAACGTTTTGTTTTGGCTTAGTAGATAGATATCTATAATTCGGGTAAAACTTGTATTGATTGATAAAATAGATGTAGATATATAGATAACAAGACAAATACACAAAACATCTTAAATAAATTAATATTGTCTATTTTAGGTAAATATTATTTATATTCTTATCTTACATAACATCTAGATTTTAAGGTTGATATACATGGCAGCTACTGAAATCGACGGCGACTCAAGCCGCTGTAAAATTCACGTCTAGACAATCGCTGGTGATATAAATCTGGCGATGCAAATCGGAAATGTCGCTGGTGCCTAACGACTTTGACTAATATTTTGTAGTAGATATTTTTTTAGCTTTATCCGCTATAAGGTCTAATATTATACCTACTCATTTATTTTTTTAAGACACTAAATACAAAGTATACTATAATATTTATAAACAATTTAGATGATTAATATGAAATTAGTACTAATACGTCGCTGTAAAGTAGACATTTAAATCGCAGAGAAGTTGCTGGCGACTAAAGTCGCTGCCGTGAATACCGACCATTAGTTTTTTCGCCATAGTCATAAAAATGTCAATTTACGTTAATATATAATCTGTGCTATACTTAAAGTAGAAAAAAAAAAATATAATAATAACCTAAAAAATATATTTTGTACTGTAAATGAACATAAGAATAGAAATTAATTTAATAAATAAATAAAGGTAAATTATTTAATATTGAGTTTTAAAGTATTTTATATAATAAGAAGAATACTTTGAAAATATAATAATGTTTTCATCAAAAACAACTTTTACTGTACAAAATCTAGTGAGATTTAATTCAAGTGCACCTGTATTCGTAAACAGAAACCCTAGAAATTTGGAACGAATGAGAATAGCTCGTAAACCCGACGGTTATCATTTGGAAAAACCAGGAAGATCGTTCTGGCATAAGTAAGCAGCTTTTACATTAAAATAAATTACTATAAAGTAAAAATTATGTAAACAGATTATATTTTAATAATTATTATAAATTTTGGGTTTATGGTTAAAAAATTTATATAATACACAAGAAAATAATGTTTACATTCTATTTTCAGACTGGTATTAACTCCAACAAACAGAACAATAAAAGCTGAACTGGTACATTTTGTTAATGGGCCGGTCATAGAGGCTAAAACATCAGAGCCAGCACTTCGCAATCAATTATACAGCATGACAGATACATGCGCTTATATAAATCTTGGTAGAGTATTTGCCCAAAGATGTCTCGAATGTGGTATCACAGAAATGTACTGTGATATTGAAGCAAAAAAAGGGGGAAAAGTAGAAAAATTTCTAGATGAGGTTGTCAAGGGAGGAGTAAAATTAGAAGAAATGCAAGTATATAAGAAACCTCAGCCGTGGGATCGGTTCAGGCCTGAAAAACCTTGGGAAGTTACTGAGGAATAATTCATTATTAGACAATTATCTTAATATAGTATAGTTATGAATAAAAGAATCCTATTTATTTCTTTTCTTTAAATTTTTACCTCTGAAAAAAACTGAAATGTTTCAGACCATTTACTCATCAATGCTATTTTGTTACTAATTGATAAATGAATATGCTTAAATTTCTTTTATTTTGACTAATTTCCTGACCATGTTCAATTTAGCTGTTTGGATCAAGTATTTTTATAATAATTTTTATAATAAATTTAAAACTCTGCTAAGTCCTCTAATCTAGGCATTCAAATAAGTTTAGTAAACAAAAAAATACACTAAACTCTAGATAACTTCTTCTCTAGATAAATTTTAAACTTGGTGACAGTTGATAAAACAAAACCTGCATTTAATAAATAAAAAACTCTTGTGTATTTCTGATGATCATTTTTTGTGTGTTTGTTTTTATTTTTTAACACAATTAATAAATTGTTATTGCAACATTCTTTTCATCTCCAATTTGTACCAAATTTTCCTTGTTACTTTAATCGACTAGTAAGTTAATTAATGACCTAATTGGCATTAATCATTTTTTTTTATTATAATTAATCGGCGACAGCTAGATGGACTGACAGGCGGATAGGGTTAAATTATATGAACTCCGGTTGGGTTCCGTATTGACCCTACCCTAATGCCTTAAAATTTAAATAAACCATATAAAATTTAATCGAATACTATACTCCAAATTATATTCATCGACGGTATTCCATATTAGCAACATACCATAGTTATTTGAATTTTTAAATAATATCTACATTTTTTTTTTAATATAAAGTCATAGTAACATCATAATCTGAGAAGGTTTCTTAACAATTTGAATAGTCACTTGAAATTAAATTAAAATAAGTAAATTATTTTCACTAAATATATTGGTTCTTACCAAAATTTTTTTTAAATGCAACCTTTTTTCTAGGTTGTATTAGCCGAAATTTCAAATCTATTTTTATATCTAAGTGATTCGTGTGATATTACGATATGCTTACAGTAAAAAACGCTGATGGATTTTACAGAAATTTCAAAATACCTGCCTATCTCAAATAATATACTGATTTTCCTGTAAGTGTATTTTTATATATTTTTTTTTTTGCTGGAGTGAAATATTAACTTGAACGCTACTTTTTCAATATCCGTTATAATTATATTCAATAAAACAAAGTAATTTGTATCATATGGTCAAGTAGCATGAAATAATTAATCGTTTTAACTTTTAATACATATTTACATAATTTTTTGGAATCGATTTGGTCATACAAATAATATATTTTATTAAAAAAGTTGTTAGTTGACTAGTAAGCAAAAATGGCGGAAAGTATGATGGCGTCGTTTTCTTTTCTAATTAGTACGACGCTTACAGTTATATACTTTGCTCTTTCTTTCACATTGTGTTCTCCATATAACAGTGGGCACGCGTAAAGAATCAATATGTCCACGTGACCTGTCGTCAGTCGAGCTTCATTCGCAGGTCGCGTAATTGCAAATGCAAAATGTGGAAACGTTTGTGTTATTTTAAAATAGTAATATTTTGTAGTTAAATTTGTATTATGGTGTTAAAATGCCTGCATCAATTGGCGTCAATTTACGTGTCACTGGCCACTGTAGCCAAGGCGGTAGAAAGTACATGGAAGATTTGTTTTCCGTTGCGTATCAACAAACGGAAGACGAGAGGGATTTGGAATATGCTTTTTTCGGAATATACGACGGTCATGGTGGAGGAGAAGCCGCAGCTTTTGCTAAGGAGCATTTGATGGACTCGATAGTGAAACAGCGACAATTTTGGTCTGATAATGATGAGGATGTGCTCAAAGCTATTCGAAATGGTTACATGTTGACCCACTTGAACATGTGGAAAGAAGTAGGTAAATGTCAAATTCCAGGATCATTAATTTGTTTTTTTGTTATAACAATAGTCTACAAAGACGCCTCAGGTGGTTTGAAGGAGAGGCGAGTGATTGTACGAAATGTTTCGTTTGACCTTGTTGTATCTGTTCATTATTTTTTTCTAGAGTGCTTTGACATTGAGTCAACAAAAGAATTTCTAATGGTGGATGTTTTGTTTTTGTAACTCTGTTAGATAACATCACGGTTACATTCACACAGTTTAACATTACACAAGTTTTGGAAACCTCCCACATTTTGCTAAAGTGAAAGCTGTTTTACCAGTTTGCTTTTTTATATAGATTCGAGTTGCCTCTTACCAAAAACTGTTCAATATAAAGGTCAATCATTATAACATAGTTAAGAACTTTTACAGCTCCCATACAAATAGCTTTTTAATGTATGCATACTCAGCTATGAATATGAACCCAAAAATATATCCAAAAATAAAAATCCAAAAATATATGCATTCATTTCTTATAATTTACAGAAAAATGGCCCAAAACAGTAACAGGGCTTCCGAGCACTGCGGGGACTACTGCCAGTGTGGCGTTTATTCGCCGTGGGAAAATATACATTGGTCATGTTGGCGACTCTGCTATTGTGCTTGGCTACCAAAAAGATGGTATGTGCTAATTATAATTAAATATGTACTTAATAACAATGAAACCCAATTATTTACACACTAATGACTGTATACATAAAAGGTCATTACAATATTGTTTTGCATTAAATTTAATTTTAATAATTATCATTTTTAATAACTGTTCCATTTTATTTTGTTTTTTATATTATAATGTTGTCTTTTATTAGAAATTTAATAAAGTCTTTTATTAGTAAATATTAATAAGCAATTAAAACATATTATACTTAATTTTGGTGGAATTTCTATCTGTTTAAGGAAATTATTGCTATTATTGTTTATAAGTCAGTTTCCTGTTCAATTTTATATCTAAAAATTAATAATTATATAGAACAACATTTTTTCAATAATAAAACTCTAATTATGAAATTTACCATAAAAATTAAATAAGTGTATTATTTTAGATTATATGAACAATATAGAAAGAAAACATAAGATACTAACAATAGCTTTATTTTTTTCACATGAAATAAAAAAATACACAGTGTAATTTTAACCTCCATAAATCTGTGGTAATATTCTAGTCAGTTAAGCTATGATCCATTTCATAAGTCGTTTTTTTTTATATAATACATTTTTTTATTTTCCCTAAGTGACTAAGGCTTTGTCTATTGTTTGAATCTTATCAGAGTTCCTAACTATTCAAAGTTTCATATTACAATTAATTTGATGAGGGAACAGCAACCTATTCAAATTGTTTATTTATTATGTTAGGAACAACACAAAATAAAAATAAAACAATTTGAAATAGTTGATATATTTGCTATCGCTAAACCTTGTAAGAGATTTAGAACTGTCAGTCTTATCAGATAAATTGTTTGTTACATAGATACCTTAGTTCACAAGTGGTCCAAGTCACATTTTGCTTAAGATTAAGTTCATCATCTTGCTTTTTGCCTTTTAAGACAAATTTTTATTAACATCCACCTGAATTACAGTTGAATAACAAACAAAGCTTTTAGTTTCAAGCCTTGTAACTCATTACATTTGCACCCCTCAATAACATGTATCCATAACTCATCAATTAAATACATATGAAATAACATATATTAAGATAATATTTATTAATAGATATTTAAAAATAAAATTATTTTTTATTTTAGATTGTGAGGAATGGGCTGCGAAACCATTGACATCAGACCACAAACCAGAGTCGACAGCTGAAATAGAACGCATTCAAAGATGCGGTGGTAAAGTCATATCAAAGGCTGGAGTACCTCGCGTGGTGTGGAACAGACCTCGCCTCGGACACAAGGGACCAATAAAGAAGAACACCCCTATGGATGAAATTCCTTTCCTTGCGGTCGCTCGGTCCCTCGGCGATCTCTGGAGTTATAACCCACAGAATGATGAATTTATTGTAAGCCCGGATCCAGATGTCGGAGTGTTAACCATAGATCCCTCAAAATTTAGGTAATAATATGTTTTATAATGTTAATATTATAGTAGGAATGTGATGTTTATTATTTATAAAATGTTAATGTATTAATTATTGCTTTGACAGATTATGGGAAGAGATAAACAATTCTATTTATATGATTTAATATTTTTAGCTCAATATCCTTCCTTGTAATACTTATATATGACTAGAAGTACAAAAAAATTAATATATTGCTTATTATTCATCAATCCATCTTTCAATAAAATATAAATAATATTGTGTTTTTAAAAGTCAAAAGAGGTTCCTTTCCTAGTTTAATTAAACATTCAATCTCAGTATAATTTTTTTCTTATTGTATTTATTTTTATTGTAGTTTTGTCTTATTGTATTATTTTTATTTTAAATTTTAAACTTAAAAAACATATTTTTTCCTTTCTTTTATAATCTTTGTAATATATAAATAAATATAACTTCTTTTTCAGGTGCCTTATTTTTGGCACTGATGGATTATGGAATATGATATCACCAGAAGGTGCCGTTAGTTTAGTTCAAGCAACAGAAAGACACAATGAGGCTGCTTTGGTGGGAGGCGGTAGCAATCAACCAAGAGACTGGCTCAATCCGTCTAAAAGCTTAGTGGACCATGCCTTAGAGAGGTAAGATATAGTAGAACATTTAAGTTTTTAACAAAGACTTGAGGTGCGAAATTACTCAAGAATGCGTGCCTGCATTATAAAAGGAATACAAAAAGCTAACAAAGGTGCGACAGTAGCAAATCATCAAAGCAAATGCACGAGTTAGAAAATATGCAAATGCAGTCTATCGTTAAGAAGCATTACTATCCATTGTTCTACTTTTAGCATGGATACTATCAATATAATGTTGACTTTTTTTAGACTGAATATATAATTATGTACTAATATTTGTTAAATGTTATATAAATACTATTTGTTTCAGGTGGTCTAATACTCGAATGAGAGCTGACAACACATCAGTGGTGACCTTAATGTTAGACCCCCCTGGTCCACCCCGAGCCACAGTGTTACGTTCTAGGACTACAGCTCAAAAGCCACAGTCATCATTGCCATCAACAGTGCCCGTACCCAATGTCGGTGTTCCTCCTCCGCCCACTAAAGTAGAAGATTCAAAGTCAGATGTGCCAGTGGAGAGTGACACACGACAAGTGCCTCAAAACGGTCTCACGATAATGACGAGGTATTCAGATGTGGATAAAACAACCCCCGCAGCTGAAGATTCAGAGAGGACCCCTCTACCTCCGTGCGCAACACTCGATGGCCGCTTTTCGGTGGGACAGAGAGAGGAAACGACGCGGGATGAAGACGGCGGTGACGACACCGAGGCCATTAGTAATTATGGAAATCCAACAGAGTCTTATTTTATGGCTCGTCTACTTAATAGATCTCGCGTAGTCAATACACTATCCGAGGTGTATGACGAAATCGTACATGGACATTCGGCTAAAGACGAGACCGAAACTCGGGAACCCTCACCGCCCACTGCGACCGTATTACCCGAGGTCGGCGGGGGCGACAGTGGAAACTCTCGCGTAACACCGGCCGCCTCGAACGACGGTCCCGCCGAGACCGGGGAGGACGCGGGCGCCGGCGGCGACGTCGAGGACGGCGGAATTCAGATCAACGAGGTATCCTCCAGTTCGCCCACCGAGGGACCGCCGCGATCTCGAGGTCGTCGTTTCCGCGGCGAGGCGCGAAAGGACGCCCCGCCGGCCGCGCCCAACGACAGAGTTCTGCGGTCTCACCACGAGCTCGACACGCCGCATCGCCCGCGAACTCGCCTCACCACCACGCGCTCGCGAGTGCCCGCCGAGCCCGCGCCGCTCGACCGGGTCGTCATCCTCTCCCGCCGCGCGCCGCCGCCGACGCCGCCCGCGCCCCGCGCCGAGCGCCCGCCGCCGCGCCG
>DVXP01003696.1:0-11033 GCA_018235645.1 Junonia grisea
CCTGTCAAAAACTTAGGCTAGAATAAAGCAGACTCTGGTTAAGTCCGGGAAAAATGCTAGGAAGAAGAAGAAGTCTACGTAACATATTATGTAATAAATACGTGAAATTAATAGGGTCATTAATTTTAAAAGACACTCTCAAGTCATTGCCCCTAAAAAAATAAAAAAAATGTCTAACCTTTTTTAAAAGCGTAACTCATAAATAAAACTTTTTATCCGTTTAATTTGCATTATATTTTGTCAAAAGTTAATTTATGTCTCACGAGAGTACCTGCAGCCATAAATCTAAATGATTAGGTATCGTATTTGTGTTAAGGAGAAATTTATTACATCAGAGAGTAACAATAATGAAACATATAGGTACCTAAAAAACTAAATTAAGTTTGCAACAATAAAACAGACGTAAAAAAAATCATTTTAGAATTTATGAACTTTAGTTATGAACTTTTTTTTTGCTTTTTTTTTGTTGGCGCAGTGGAAATCTTCATAGATATATATAGATACTCCTGGGGGGGAGACCGGGTTATGTGAGATTGCACTCACTAAAACCCCCTGCGATAGCCGCCACAACCCCACAGCACGGAAAACGGAGAGGCTACGGGATCGCTTTCGCAGCAAGTCCGCGGCCTCTCTCGAGTTATGAACTTACTCATAAAAGTAACTTTTAAAAGTTGTTGTAAGTATGTTAAAAAATAAGCAACGGTATTAATATTCAGTGTTTTATTATGTCGTCTTAATGTTATATGTATGTATGTATGTTAAAAATAATGTTTGTTATATTCTTCTATCAATTAATATACAATGTGTGACCAGCTCTAGACTCTTTTGAGTTGAAAACTATAAGAGACGAAAAAACGGACATACCTAACTGAAAACCTAAAATAACACATCGACATTGTTAGAACTGTACCGAGGTACCAATAAATAAATATACTTACAAAAAAATGGTCGTTTAAATTTATAAGATAAAAACATGATAAATTATAAGGGTGTACAAAATCAAGGACCGGAAAACTTTATTTCTATTTTCATTTTATTACTTAATTTCTTTTTACTTTTTCTATAATATATGAATGACGAATATTCTAACCATAACTATGACTGAATTGTTATCTGATATCCAAAGATTGATTATTGCTTTTAAGGCGCGTCGCCTCTACAAATGTAAAATTTATTTCCTATTGTGATTTATTGGAATAATTAAAATTGAATAAAACGGGTGTTTTAAATACTTAAAAAGGACATAATTTATAAAGAAGAATGACAATGTTTGTATCTAAACCTAGGTTATATACCTATGTATATAGCGTTTATTTTTAAACTAATACGGGATGTATTAGTAACTTTAAACAAGCTGTATAAATAGCTATATATCTTTATATTTTTTTCTTTTACTTCAGAGACAACTGGTCCTATGTAGGTAAGGTTTTGGTTTTTAATTCGTAATATCTTAACATCCAAAGAGCCAAACAGAGACAAACAGAGTTCGGTCATCCAGCTTTGAG
Source organism: Junonia grisea (assembly GCA_018235645.1). Classification (NCBI taxonomy): domain Eukaryota; kingdom Metazoa; phylum Arthropoda; class Insecta; order Lepidoptera; family Nymphalidae; genus Junonia; species Junonia grisea. The sequence goes on from DVXP01003696.1 coordinate 1,506, forward strand.
CTTTTTACGAAAAATCATGAAGTTGAGCAAAAAAAGCGGCACGGCCGTATCTTTTCTCTAAGCAACTGAGTTCATTTTTTTCTCGGCGTCTCGGCATCGAAAAACATATACTCGGGATCTCCTTAACTCTGAGCTGGTAGGTAGGTACTTGATTGTATGTCCAAAGCAATATGTAAATATTCGACTAAACAACGTCTGAAATCCTATCACTAATGGCATTCAGAAAAAAAGAAATAATTTAAATTACTTTAAGTCCTGATATCCTTTGAGTGGGGCAATTTAAATAAATTTGAGCTGAATCTCAACGTTTTGGACCCTTGCGTTTTGCTGATGGCATTCCTAATGTATGCCATTAACATTCCGAAATATTCCAAAGTACATATTTATCTTCTCTGCTTTTATTGTTTTAGCGGGCGCATATTGCTTTTTAACCATATTTCACACTAAATCTACAGGTAGCGGATAGCCATCAAAATTAAATTTCTTTAAAACTTCTACTTTTTAAAACGCTGTAATGCCTTTATCAAACTATGTAACAATTTTTAGAATATGTACGTATACGTTGAAAATCTTTACTTATAGGTATTTATGTGCTATATTAATTTATTACTAACAATTGGTAAATTAGAATTATCGGTAGGTTTGTTAATAAGGAGGGATCGGTGTTTAAAAAGGTGAAGATATATCGTTCTCTATGCTATTTTTTATTATTGATCTAATAATTGAGAAATTTTTTTTTATTTATTTAGTGTAACTGATATTTACAATGCTGCTTTTCATAGTACATATTATTAATTGGTTTTTGGGGAGCACCTTGAGGCGGTAACACAAGTAGCATATAGGGTCAGGGGCGCGATCCTAGAGACTCGCACAGGGCGCGAAAAATGCTATTTACAACACTGCTTCAAAACAGACGACCAGCCAATTCGTTTGGCTATCAATTTTAATAAGAAACAAAGCCTTTGTTCGAAATGTATTGAGTAGCATATATAAGGACTTTACTACAGGGTGGGATGTACGTTGCGAAAATATTGTTATAAAACATTTTACTATGTAGGTATATAATAAAGAAGATGTTTCAAGTAAAACGTAGTAACATCTGGTTTGCTAGTAAGTTGTTGACGGATGACATAATGTTTATTATTCATAAACAAACACATCGACTCTTAATTAATATTGTTTACGTATTTTTTATGATTTTTATAAATACACTTACGTGAAACCGGATCTGCGCCGTTTTTTTTTTATTATGGAGCTATTTTTTTTATATATTTTAAAATCAATATAGTATTTATTGTGTTATTTGATTCCACAAAAATATACGAATATTTTGTAGCAACCTTAACTATCCTATCCTGAGCCGACGTGTTTTAAAAAGGCCTTTTGTAATTTTACAATTGGATCCATATTTGTAAACCTTTTCCAATTAAAAATAATAATTTATTGCATTCTACAATTTAGCTAAAGGTATTTTATTTATTTTAGTCGTTATGTAACTTTTGACAGCAACTGACAAACCACGATAGTTTACTTACATTTAGCTCAGTGAGTGTGTCTGGATTTTTTCTCACTTTACCATTGCAGTAAAGTTAATAAAAAAATTGTTTATACTTTAAAATATCCTTATTAGTGTACGAAAAAATATAAATAAAAATTTACCTACCAAAAGGTAGCGATATTAGCCGGTAGGATGTCCTTGCCCTACGAACTAATTCTAAATAAACACATTTTGCATTTATATTAAAAGTAAAGATTTATAATATTTATTTTTCAAGTGTAACCGGACATCCATATTAATTGGATGACGACATCCCATCCTCTACGTATCTAATCCGGTTTGCCTAATGACTTATGGTCTTGAACTCTTAATCATGGATATCTATCTATAATATCTTATTATTCAACATGACGCAAGAAATATTAAATAACAGTCCGTTATTGTGTATCAAAACGCTGGTCATTTTCTGAGGCTGTAATGGCGAGGAGCAAAACTAATTGACTCGACTATGCAATGGTTGAAAATAAATTTAAATGTACACTTTTCACGGTTTCAATAAAGCTATGTATGCACTATGCGTTCTGTTGTACGATTAGTATAACAACTAGGTATTGAACGCATATTAAATAAATAATAATTTAATTAATTAAAATAATATAAATAAAATTTTATAATTATACAAAAATATAATTATAATTATACAAACATTATTTAACAATTTTGTGCAACTAAAACGTGTTTAGTGTTAGGAATGCATGGTCAGCGTCAGGTCAGTTTTTTAATCCAGACAGAATTTGACGCTGAGACACTGTACTTAAAAGTTTATTAATGAGTAAACTGCAAACTTATTCGACCAAAAGTACTCATACTTAGAAACTTCAAGTGTGTAAGAGAAACTCGTACACTATGTATTTAAGTGTGACGTGATATTTATAGATATAATGCGATATAAACAATTTTATTATTTGCCGTTTATAAATAAATATTTAATGATATTGTATTTTAAATAAAATAGGCTTAAATTTTTGATAACATTATAATGTTATTGTTAAATATGTAAATTCGTTATTTATGTGATTAATAAATCATAAAAAAATACCAATATGGAAAATCCAGCCATTATTTGAATGAAAAAAAAAACTAAGTCGTGACAATGCTGAAAACATGTTTGAGTTAATATTTTGAATATTATTAGCATAATGAATCTGTTAAATCATTAGAACATGCAATTTTCCTATCAATTTTACATCTATTTAATATGAGTATGAATTAAGTTTGTTTTTTGGACTTCTATCGCATAACGTATATTCTTAAATATTATTAGTTAGTACTCCATTTCGGTTTTATCGTTATAAATATATTGATAAATTGATACCTTAGCTAAGCGCTACGGTGGTTCTCATGTCAATTCAAATTTGCACACATACAAACACACAAACATTGACTACTAATTACACTTCCTTTTGGCTACCACGCCATAAGCCAAAATTATATAACAAGATCGTACATATTTTATTAGATAAAACTAACCATAAGTAATAACAATCCAAAAACAACACTATGAAAATTCGGACGAAATCTAGTCATAGGTATATAATAGTTAACTTAATCTACAAAACAAATATACCCAAGTTCCGCATCAATGAGTCATCAATGAAGTATTTACACACAATTTGGATTAATTATCATAATCATGTCACCGTGATTCGTACGTATGAATATCGGTGACGAGCCCAGACTGTGACACAATATAACCAATCCGTTAAACAAACAAGGAATAAATTACCTACCAATCCTACCAAACATTTATTATGAATATATAAATATTATAAACATAATATCATATTAATATCATATAAACATATTACGCAGTTGGCTTGTACCGTTTGCTTTTAAAGTAACACCCTGTAAATGTCCCACGGCTGGGCAAAGGACTCTTCTCCAATTAAGGAGAAGGTAGTTATTTGCTAATCTATATGAAATAAACTCCATCAAAACAGGTAAAATCAAAATATGATAACACCCATCGTTCTCGTAAATCGTGGTTTTCGAGTTACCAAGGAAAGAATTAAGATCATTTTATCGGTGCCAAGTATATTTTTTACGACGCGTTACCCCTTTTTTAACTTGGCTAAACTCACTGCCGCGCGACATATGATCGTAATGATTTACAAATATAATTGAAAAGATTTGAGATATATCATCGCGTCCAAGTTGTAATTATTGTTAGTTAAAAATTAAAAGTAAATCTTTATTGAAGTTAATATATTATTTGATTTTCCTCAAATAAACGAGTAATCTTGACCTTTGTTTGTTGTTAATTATATACAGGTGTTAAACTCAAAACATCGTAGTAAATAAATTTATACAGCTTTTAATAATAGAAGATTTTAGAATACAATTTTTTTATGGATTTTTTTAATAGCAAGAAGCAAATAAAGAAAGAAAATCTCCTTCTTTTTGAAGTCGATTAGAAGAAAGAATAACAATGTCTTAAGCAGGAACAGTTTCTCATGACGAGTCCATTTGAAGACGATAATATTTCGTTGTATTCTTTTTAGTTGGTAATAATTGACTACCAAAACTAGCTGCTTCCAGAGACTATCCGCGCCTGACAAGACCGGAGCCGTACCGGAGCATCCTCAGGAGATTAGTTGACTTCTCAACTAACCGTTGTAGAGGCAACATCCCCTGGTGTCGGAGTGAAACGTACGTAGAGTGTCTGTGTGTACATCATACCAGACAGATTTATACTGTTTTCGCAGATTATAGCAAAATAAATATTTGATTTGTTATTTTTCGTGCATCAACATGCATTTTATCCGGTCTCTTGTTATCAGTTATCAAGATAACAAGGGCAAATGTGATTACTTTTTTAAATACAACTATTATATCTGCGATTTTCTGAAATTTATAAATATGTAATTTAATTTTTTAAATAAATCCAAACATTGAAATTTGTGTTATCTGGATATCAGATATGCATGCAGATTAAAGTAGAGGAAGAGGTAGATGAGTTGGAGGCTAGGGAGGTAAAGGTGGAGGTGTTGAGAGTGACCTTCCATTTCCATCTCCTTCACCTCCACCTCCGTCACCTCCACCTCCCTAACCTCCAGGTCCACCTCCTTAACCTCCAGCTCCACTTTCCTAACCTCCACCTGCACCTCTCTAATTTTCACCTTATGTTCCACCTCCGTGACTTCCATCTCCACTTTTACCACCTCCAACTCTAACTTCCACATCCACCTCCCTCACCTCCACCGCCACCAATTTATTGATAATCATTTTTTATGGATAATTAAATAAAATAAATTTGATTGAATATCCAATATATTCTTACAGTTGTGACAAAATGTAGAATATATTAAACTGAATATAGAAATATAAATACTGGTACAGAATAACTGCCATTTTGTAATTTTAAAACCATCTATTACATAGAATTACTGACCGCTTAGACCGTCTCTAACATAGAATCATCGGATCAAGAATTTTGACATAGCGTGCAAAGCGGCCTATAGCTCAACGGCTAGAGCACCTGCCCCGGTAAGGCAGATGGTAAGATGATGGTGCGGGTTCGAAACCCGCTGTGTCTCGAATTTTTGAAATGATGTTAAAGTTTAATATTATTTCCCCATGTGTGGAATAACACGAAAATAATAAATAAACAATACATACATACTTATTCGACATTTTCTTCATTAAACAAGGAGAAATCCCCACTACATATATTTCAAAATATTAATAAAATAATTAAGAGTAGAGTAAAAATACTGGTATATGGTATATATGAATAAAACTACAAATAAAAATCACTGATTATAAAATTATTATTTATTTTTAACTTAACTAAAATATTACTTATAATTACGACATCTTTTATTATTTTATCTAAAACTCTCTATAATGTTATAAAATACCAAATCCCTTCAATTTCACTATATAGAGTTTACACTGTATTAAAATTAGAATTACTTTTTTTTTCAGATTGCCGAAAATGATGATTTGCCACATAAAATTTGCTTCCGGTGCTCTGCGAAGGTGGAAGAGTTATATGAATTCATACAGAAATGTATTAATACACAGAAAAGTTTACGAAAAGCGGTTGGTGCTAAGGGTCCTATGATCAACAAGCCAAGACACCGAGAACTCTGGGAGGAGAAACTTAATCAGTCAAATATATCTAATGATGACATCTGTGATGCATTAATTAAAAAAGCAATGGAAGGAATCAAAGATATACCACTTAATCCACTCCCTCTTGATGAAAATGAACCACCGGTCAAAGAAAAACCGACTAAAAAGCCACCGGCCACAAAAGATGATATTTTAAGAAATATTTTAGAAAAACCAGAAGAAAAAGAAAAAGCAGAAATTCCAGCGAAGCCTGTTAAAGTAGAGCAAAACAAACTTCAACAAGAACCCATAACAAAATCCTTAAGATCAAATGCTGAAAAGAAAACTAATGTGAGTGAAAAGAATCCTACAAAATCAGATGAGAAAGATGTAATAGTTCTAGATAAGGCATTAAAAAGTGAAAAGAGTAATGCACCAACTGAAACTAATACTAAAAAAAGTAGTAATAAGCCAATTGTGCAAACAAATACCTTTAGCTTAGATGAAACAACCAAACCTGAACCAGAGCCAGCATTTAATATAATGGATCATGTTAGTATAATTAAAGTTAATGGCGTCGGTGTACTATTTCAATGCAAGATATGCAATAGGAATTTCCTGAAAAAAGAAGTTGTTATGTCCCATGCATGTGCTAAAAATGGTCCTTCGAAAATTGCTGGTCCTAAAAATTATGTTCCACCTGAACCACCGAAAATCCCATCAGTAAAATACATTAATACAAAAGAAGTTAAGAAACCTGTGGAGACAGATAACGATAGTGTGCAGCTTATTGACCTTGATGATGATGATGATGAAGATGATAAACCTTTGGTGGTAAAAAAATCTAAACCCAAAATAGGCCCTGCTAGTAAAGTTAAGCGTAATAATACAGATACTGAAACTAGTGCATCAACTGTGTCCAATACACAAACTTTAAGTGATTTAAAAACAGTTCCAAAAGTAACAGAACCTGTGGTCCAATTTCCCACCTTACCTAGTCTTAATAGTCGATACAAACTTGTTCCCGGTCCCAATAATACCTTTACATTAGTGGAAGAAAAAATATCAGATAATGATGCGCCATCTCCAGAGAAAGTGGAAAATGCTCCAAATTTCGATTCAGTTTTACCAAATAAAGACAAATCGAGTAATCGTCAAGTTATAGGGCCAAGAAGAAGTGGTGGAAAATCTCAAAATACCCCAACAATAAATGCGGAAATAAAACCTCCTCAATTAGCGGCACCCCAGCCATATCCTGTGGGTTTGTTTAAAACATTGACAAGTAATACCAATGCGCCGATAGAGTCTGAACCAGTTGGATTTACTACTCCCGCAATGAAAAAACAGTCATACACAATAGTACAAACAGGAAATCCCAGTAAATTACTCATTTCCACTAAACCGCAAGTGCAAGTCGAGGAAGTGCCTAAAAAGAGACAGAGAAAAGCAAGACATGAAGTGAAAGCAGATGATAATCAGCCATTTTCAGTGACATTAGAAGATACCGCCCCGCCAAGAGACCCGGGGTTTTTCACCTTCATCAATGTTGATCCATTATTGCAACCATCTTACGTGCTACCGACTAATAACATAATTCAAGAATCACAGATTTCGACGTCCACGAGTGTTTCGAAACAGGGTGAAAAGGAAAAAGATTCTAAGTACACTTGTAATATGTGCAATGAATCTTTCACTAGAGAGAAAAAGTTGCTGGCACACATACAATCTCATTACAGTAAGATGGACGAAGAAGATCAGTTACGAGCGGAAAAAGTTCCGAAAAAACGTAGAAAATAAATAATAGATTTTTTTTCTATGGTTCTTTAAATAATATTTTATTGATTAACTATACCTTAAACTTATATCTAAGCTACAATATAATACAGTTTGAATGAACGCGGTAATATAAGAGTTTATATAATTTTGTTTTGTTAATTTTGAAAAATATATATCATTCCAATGAGCTACCCCAGGATTCATGAGAATTTTTTTAAGAACAACGACGATTTGAGTATTATTCGACGTACATATATATTTTATTAAAAATACGAATCTCACATGTATTTGAGATACCATTAAATTTTATTTTCCTTCAAATGATAAGACGGTTCGAGCACCAATAGACTTCTATAAAGAATGAGCCAGAATTAAAGTATTCTTAACGTGGCAAAATGCGGGCATTCCCCGCACTTACTTTTTTACGGTATAACTTTTTGTGTAACTACCCTCTAAAATGGTAAAACCATTATAATTTTTTTTAGTATTTAAGGTTCTAGCGTAAAGGGACGTGTATTGTTTATTAAACGTAAAAACAAATTTGCCGCACATAAAATAATTTTAAATATACATTTAGACTTTACCGAATATAATATGTGCGTTGTGTTATTATTTGCGATATGGGTATCGCAAGTAGTGTTAATTTTACAAATGCGTAGTGATTATAGTGTGTAACAATTTGTACAAAACTTCAATAAACAATAGAAGACCAACTGCAAGTTATTTTAAAATATGTGTTTTCATTTTCTACACTTATATATCAATTATTTTCATAATTGGTATTGTAAAAAATAGCAGTCAAGTCTAAGATTTTTGTCGATATTTTTGCAATAATTTCGGCAATGTTTGTTTTACGTACTTTTATTTCAAACTGCAATGACATATAACGAAAGAAAATAACCGTTTATTTTTTATAAGAATTGACGGTAGATACAAAACAATGTTTACAAAAACGTGCAGTAAAATATAATTATCCTGAAATGGATAAGTTATAGTTTGTTCGTCTTTGTGACAACTTGTTTTTTCTTTTTTTTTTGTATTTAAATAGGTATGTAATTTTGTAATGAATGCCGTAGAATTTTAAGTGGTCCACGTAAAAGATTATTTTAAAATTTTCTTGATGTTTTAGTGAGATGGTAATTTTTTTAGAAACTTTGAGAATTAAATTTTTATATATGTATGTATGTAGTTAAATAAAAATATCTTAAATAATATTTGTGTAATTTTGATATTTTGTAACTGAACACGTTATTTTTTGTAATCTATAAATTGATTTTAATACTTTCAATAAAAAAAGTTGTTTGTTAGAGAATAGAGAGTAAATGATTTTTTGAGGAGTTGTACGATCAATAACAATGTAAAATTACTCAATTGTTTTGTCTTACGTTTATATTCCTTTTTTTCTTTTGATTAATGATTGGAACTAAACTTTTTTTACTTATTTCGGGTAATATTATGTATAATAATTACTATAATCTAGTAATTATTAAATGTTATGTAACCGTCTGGTCTATTTTGCCTGCTTATTGACAGTAATATAGAAAGAGTGAGAATTTGTTTTAGAATATATGCATTTTTTCTTTTTTCTTTTTGGTTTTTAAGGTACTTACAAACATTTCAATATTCATGTTCTGTGGTACGCCGGATATCTGACGTTTGTGGAAATTATATGTTTTTTTAATGCAAAGCTTTAATGAATATTTTATATATTCTTTTTTTTCTCCTGGGATATATTGTTAAAACATTATATCCGTAAAAGCAAGTTAATATGTATGTTTACATTTTATTATTTTAGAATTTAAAATATAAGTTGTATAGTTTGAATAATTTTTTTCCTCGTTTTTTTTTTTGTTCTTAATACGTACCTATAAGTTTAAATGTAAATATGATTTAGACGTTTAAGAAGTACCTATGTTGAATATAATTTTTAGATATGCCGTCTCTTGTTCTTTATTTGCTACCTACTCTTTTTTTATTCTACTCTGTGAACACGTGATCTTGAAATAATTATTTAATAGCAGCGTTTTACCTGAAAATAAAACGCATATTAAACTACTTACCTTATTCGAAGCTTATTAATGAGAGAGCATTTCCGTTTCCTGTCAGTTTTGAAGTCAGTTGAGCTACTTTTGTGACGT
>DVXP01003697.1:0-11032 GCA_018235645.1 Junonia grisea
CGCGAATTTTTGATTTGATGTTTAAATTTAATATTATTTCCCCACGTGTGGAATAACACGGAATAATAAATAAACGACATCTACCCTCTAATCTGCTCATCTCGATATTATAAAAAAAATGTTCACTGATAGTGTGAATGTTAATATCACAATATATCCACAGATCGTGTGTCCTCAACGTTCAGTATCGAAGCTTCACGTCCTACACCCGAGCAAGAACGGAACCCGTTACTACATCGTGGTGGAGCGCACCTCCAAATACAACAACAAGAAAATCGTCGTACGATCACCGTTGCAGGTAAAAATTTAATAAACTGGAATCGGCAAATTGACGTTTGCAGCCTATATATAAGCGTCAAATTGCTAGATCTAGTTATAGTAAAATACAGTTTATAAAATACATTTTTTTTTTTCATAAAACGCAATGGTTTCCAGAAAGCTGTAAAGAGTTAACAATTTCGGTAATTGTTAAACATTAAATGGCAATAAAAACGTCTTTACTTTTTAAGAAGCATGTGGCATATGATCCCATATTTGTCTCCAGGTACGCAACGAGACATCATACGCGTTAGAACTGCTCTACCGTCAGTCAGAATTAGAAGCAGCGGGAGCCCAAGCAGAAGGCGCAGTGCGGAACCCATTCTGTGGTCTCCTGCGCCTCGCAGTGCTCGCCCCACACGACACATACAACGTCCCACTATATGTGGCCTATCACTGCCGGCTGTTCCTAGTGCCGGCTAACTTCGAGTAAGTACTACACACATTATACTCACTAGATGTACTCTACCATCAGTCAGAGTTAGCAGCAAGTGCTCAAGCAGAGGGAGCAGTGCGGGATCCATTCTGTGGTCTCTTACGTCTCCCTGTACTAGAACTACTGTTTCTTGCACCAATTAACTTCGAGTGAGTACTACACGTGTAATAAGCATCCTAAGCATTAAAGCTTCTCTATCGTCAGTCAGAGTTAGCAGCGGGTGCTCAATCAGAAGGCGCAGTGCGGAACCCGTTCTGTAGTCTCCTACGCCTCGCAGTGCTCGCCCCACAAGACACATACACCGTCCCACTATGCGTCGCCTACGACTGCCGGCTGTTCCTAGTGCCGGCTAACTTTGAGTAAGTTCCTACTACATTTGTAGTACGCTCTATGTATACTCTATCGTCAGAGTTACCAGCAGGAGACCAAGCAGAGAGAGCAGTACGGAACCCATTCTGTGGTTTCCTGCGTCTCGCAGTGCTCGGCCCATACTTTATTTAACTTTCAACTAAGATAATTCCATACGTATCGAGACATCGAGGTTAAGATTATAATGGAATAATTAGGATTAGGCATATTACATTAAGGGGTCGTTCAAGTATTACGTAACGCAATTTTTGAAGATTTTAGACCCCTAGACGTTACGTAGCATTTTACCAAAATTTTTAGGTGAAAATGGCCACTAAGATAATTTTCGTGACCATTTTCATCTAAAAATCACAATTATGTCGTTACGTAACGCGTTGTTGTTATACCCCCTCCCGGCCCCATAACGTTTTACAAGACCCTCCCTTCCCCCCAAACTGCGTTATGTAATACTTGAATGAAACCTAATAACGATCAAGAAATATATTACGATCAGGAATATTATAACGATCAGGAATAATTAGTTACTCTCAGATGTGCCTCGGTCTTATTAACTTTTTAAGGACTAAGAAATTGCCTAAGTGCTTATTTAAATTATCCTGACATTATGAATTAAGATGACAATCGTCCTGAGTACCATTCACTTAAACTATAATAACGAGCAGACCCTGATAAAAGTTCCCGAAAATGTTAGGAAGGTGATGAATACCACATCAACCACTCAAAACATATTCTAAAATCTTCTAGAAGCTACCAAGCGCCAACCCAGGGTATATGGTGGATGGAGCTGGTCAACGATTTGGGTACCTCTCGAGATGTGGTGTGTCCCGCCACCGATGACGCTGATCAAAGTCTGTTCGCTATGAAGGTGGTGCCTGTTGAAGGTTGGATATTTTTATCATAGAAAATTAAGATTTGTCAACATTTTCGTGCTGTTATTTTATAACTTGGTGTTAGGTCCTTAACTTAAGAACTTTGTACAGAGTTTAATAATCAGTAAGAAGTACAGGCACTGTAATGTCATTTTTTACATTACTTTAGTATTTATGTAAGGGTATACCTAGTCTAAAATATTTTAGTTATTTTCTTTACCTATTTACTTATATTTTAACAGTAGGTTCTTTAGGTATTTTTTATTTTTGCCCAATGTTTTGACAAAATTATATCTAATGTCATGTGTAAGAAGACTGTGTATTTCAGGAAAATGTATCTAAAATACATTTCATCCATCAGGTTGCAAGGCAGCACAAGTATCGCGCTCCATACCCAATCTCTTATTACGCGTGGTCCCTCCACTGGGCGTGCACAACCGTCTACCCCACGCGCTACAACTCTCACGTGGGGAGTTGACAGTACGAGTGGAGGCAGGCGAACGAGCACACGTGTACGCACTGGCACCACGACTGGCACACCGGCTCACTTTACACGTGACGTACCTTGGTCTGCCTTGGAGTGGGTCCTTTACCTTATCACCTGGTAAGTTGTCTAATATTATATCTTCCAATTTATTGTGACTTGTGGTTCTATTGGTCGTGCGCAACTGTCACGTGGGGAGTTAACAGTACGAGTGGAGGCGGGAGAACGAGCGCACGTGTACGCACTGGCACCACGACTGGCACACCGACTCACACTACACGTGACGTACCTTGGCTTGCCTTGGAGTGGATCTTTCACACTATCACCTGGTAAGTTGTCTAATATTATATATCCCAAGCTATTGTGACTTGTGGTTGTACTGGTCGTGCTCAACTCTCACGTGGGGAGTTAACAGTACAAGTGGAGGTGGGGGAAAGAGTACACGCACTGGCACTACGACTGGCACACCGACTCACTCTACACGTGACGTACCTTGGCTTGCCTTGGAGTGGATCCTTCACGTTGTCGCCTGGTAAATTGCGTCAATAATTCATCTTATTTCCTAACCTGTTGTTATGAGGCATTCCTCTGCTGCAACCTGGTAAGTTAGTTTGTTCAACTGTTACTGGATCATGATTTTTTACGCCCTTTAATAGAAGAGCCAAACATATGGCTCGCTAGACATTCTGTGACTTTTAAGAGACTAAAATGACAACGTGACTCACACATAAAATGTGCCATACAAATATCTAGACGCACATTTATTTAATGGACTTTAATGATGGTTCTCTTCCTAGATATGACGGAGAAGACGATCAGCATGACAACAGAGTGTGAGACAGAGGGTGGCAACAAGAGGCTGGTGGTACGAGCTCGATTACAGCAAGGACCCAACTTGAGACTACTCATATACGCGCCCTGCTGGTTAATTAACAAGACCGGCTTGCCTTTGCAGATTAAGGTATATTTTAATGTGTGATGTTGAAGCATTTTGTTTATTGGATGCAATGTTTTCTAAAATTTTGTTTAATTTAACTTACAACAAGGTTACATTTCGTAAAATTGAATAAGAACCTGAGATTGAAATGGCAATCAAATGGAAGACATTCTAATCTTAAAAATATTTTGGATTCCCTATTTTGGATGCAACCAGTTTTGTGGAACTTATCTGCAGTTTAGATACAAACGCATTTAGGGATCCCCTTTAGGAAGGGAATTTTGTAAAATCCGTTGTTTGTTGATCGTACCTACGTGGTCTTTAAAATTCTGTCGAATGACATATAAGAGGTTTCCAGTGTTTTTATTATATTTTACAAAGTAGTAATTGAACAAGTTTTGTTGTGCAGGGTCGATCAGACACATGCTACGAAGTATCCGAGGAGCCATTACTGTGGAGTGAGCGTGAACGTGTGCGAGTTCGAGCTCACCAGTCCGGCTGGTCGCGAGCCGCTGCATTACGAGCGCATGCGCCGGGTCTACTCGTGTGTACCCACCCTGAGAGGAGACTCAGCTACCGCATGCTGCTGCATGTGAGTATACCTTCCTATAGAGTGAATGTAGGTGGCTAGGCAGGTGGTCACGCTCTGCTGCTCTACGTGCGCACGCGCCTGGACTACTCGTGTGTACCCACCCTGAGAGACGACTCAGTTACCGCATGCTGCTGCACGTGAGTATACCTTCCTATAGAGTGAATGTAGGTGGCTAGGCAGGTGGTCGCGAGTCGCTGCTCCACGTGCGCACGTGCCTGATCTGCTCTTGTGTACCCATCCCGATTGGCAGCTCAGCTACCATATGTTGCTGTACGTGAGTACGATCTTTATTGCGAGTCGACTGACAGGTGCTGCTGCTGTATTACATGCACCCACCCCGAGAGGTGGCTCGCTCGCGTGCATGTTACATGCGATTACACGAGTAGAGAATAAGTAAACGAAGTCTGATTGGATGAAAGCCTTACGTGGGCATAAGCCTGGTCTACTCGTATGTATTATTTGATATAAAAAGTAACATTGATATCGAATATTTTTTCATGTTCTTGCAACAGTAAAGTTAATTACAACAATTTTTTAACAGGTAACCCTCTCCGAACTGTGTCCACAACTGACGAAAATAGTGACATTCCTCCCATACTTCATCGTGTACAATGACACAAAGCGGCACCTTCGCTTCATGGAAGAAAACGAGGCCGCAGACCTGTGGATAGACCTGGCACCACAACAATGTACCCCCTTCTGGCCTCAAACCGACTCTATGGCCATGCACTGCAAGTACCGAGACTCCACTGTGGTCTCCCAGCACTTCTCTATCACGAAGAATCACTTCACTGTACTGCGGATGGATAAGGGGGTGAGTTATTTATATGCAGTTGATAGAAATTGGCAGGAATGAACATGGTAAGTGTGTCATCGTGGATATCACGAAGCTCCATATCCACTTTATAGATTATAGAAAGAAGAGAAAGTGGTCGAAGACTTATGAATAGACCTGGTACCATAGCAGTCAACGCCATTCTGGCTGCAGACCGACTCTATGGCCGTGCACTGCAAGTACCGAGACTCTACTATGGTCTCCCAGCACTTCTCCATCACGAAGAACCACTTTACTGTTCTGCGAATGGATAAGGGGGTGAGTTATTAACATGTAGTTGATAGAAATTGTCAGGCATTTATTTGATAGCCACGTCATCGTATTCAACGTCATGGAGAGCCACATCCACCTCATAGAAGAGAAAGTGGTGGAAAACTTATGGATAGACCTGGAATCGCAGCAGTACTCTCTTTCAGTTCCTTCTGGCGACAGTCTCTATGGATATGCTTGATCCATGATTATAGATAAGAGGACGAGTTTTTCATCACGTCTTAGAATTTATGAATGTGTAATGATCTCCAATAAAAGCTAATAAGTGTCAATATAATGAAGAATAAGTTTGGTACCTACCTCAGAGGCTTCATACAAAAATGATGCAGCAATAACAATTTAATACAATGTTTTGATAATTTTCTTCAGTGTTACTTCCTGATGATACCTGGTGATTTAATGATTGAATTTGTTGTTGAATAATATAATCAGTGTTTTATTTAGATAAATAAATGATTAATCAGTTTTGGGTAGAAAAAAAAAGAAACAAGATTTAATTATTACTTTAATTAAAGCTATACATTTAAAAACACTTATAAGAAAATAAGAAACTTTAATTGAGTATTTATTACTAAAATCTAACAATAAATAAAATCATACGCTATATTTTAATTAAACTTAGGTCTACTAGGTTGTTCTAGAGTTAAAGTTCCATCATCATGCAGAGTATAGGCAGTTCCTTTTGACCTATGGGTCCAAATCTTGATGGCTTTGAGATGAGCATCACTTTGTTCCTTAGCAGTAGACACTGGTGGGGCTGGTTCTACTTCAATGTTATTGTAACTTGATAGTCCAGAAAATGATGATGACGATGATGAGAATGGTGATGAAAACGATGATGAAGGCTTAGATGGTCGATGATCGGAAGTCACCTGTGGATAAGAAAATGTCCATTGTTAATTAACTGTGTCAAATTGTATGCTGTCGAGGTATTCGGTATATGTAAGTGTAGTAGGAATGCTATCTGCTTCTAAAGTTTTAAGCCCGTTGAATTACGTTGTAGAGATAATGAATGATAATTTGTTGTTTACGAATGTTTTTCTATACATGAAAGAAAAACAGACAACCGCTCTGGTGTAGTGGTGCTGATTGCGCTATTAACGCCGGCGGCCGCGAGTTTGATTCCAGCTCGGGGCGGATGTTTGTATTTATATAAACATTCGTTTCCAGGTCTGGTCCTTGTGGGTTTACTGACCGTCTCTCAGAGAGCACGTAAAGCCGTCGGTCCCGGTTGTTATCAAAAACACCAGATAACGATCGTTACTCATAGTAGGTAATATTCTAGTCTAAATGGTTACTGGCTTGCCCTTTGGGTTGCGGAGGTCAGACGGCAATCGCTCTATGTAAAAATCAGTAACTTGTCAGTACCTAGGCTAGAATAAAAGCAGACCCTGGCTAAGTCCGGGAAAAATGCTAGGAAGAAGAAGAAGAATGTTTTTCTATACATGTATGAAAAGACAAAATAATGTAAAATGTATTCATGGTATGAAGGTTTGGGAGCGAATACTATTTCAATGTTTTCACAATATAGGTCCATTCAACGTAGTCTTTACAATGTAAGTTTTTGTCTTCTTAAATGTATTTGGTTAGTTGTTAATCTTTTTCTACCAATTTTAACTCTATAATACTTACGGAATAATGTGGCACACTATATGAGCTGACAGTATGCAGTTTAGAATTTTCGAATCCCATCAATGGCAGATTAGCGAAATTTTCCAACTTATATGAATTTTCAGGATTTACTACTGACACTACATCGTTAGTGTAGGAAATCTCATGATCTTCATTTCTCAAATTTATCGGTTTTGGTAATCGTTCCTCTTGCATTATTGTACTATCGGTAAAAATATTGCTTTGGTCTGGAGACCTGTTGCCCATTTCCTTCTGGATGTACGCGTCTAGGAAAGAAAATTGTCCTTCGTTTTTCAAGTCATTTGTATCTAAAGGCGTTTGTGAGTACGCTTGTTGACTTTGAAGTGGTCCATTGAATTCATTGTTACTGTGATATCTTATATTAGGACCATCGTTATCAGTATTTTGGTATCTATTGTCGTTGGGACGTGCATTTGGACTGTTCACTATTCGTTCAGTTTCATACCTTTGATCTTGGTATGATAAATTTTCATTACTATCAAAGTCTGGCGTGGGATCATAATTCTTATTGCTTGTTTCACGATATCTGTCCGAATGCCTGTCTTTTTCGTTCGCGAATTCCACTATCTTATCCAAATCCTTCTTTGATAGATATTTAAATAGATTAAACAAGTCCTCATCTCCCAAACCATCATGAGTTGGTCTTTTACTAACCTTGTAAGGCCTGGGGTTTGGAGTCGGTGGGCCAACATCGTTCGCGGTGTATCCAGGGGGCGGGGTGTAGGAGAACGGACCCCTAATAGGGGGACTCGAGGGGGGACGATTGTAAAATTTAAACGGTGAGCTTGAAAAGTACTTCGCCCGTTTAATCCTCGTGTATTCATTATCACTTCTATAACCGAAACAGTCAGCGATTAAAACACAAAATATAAGAATACAAGCCTTCATGGCTGCGTATTTGTCACGCGTTGATAGAAAACTGAGGAAGTGAAAATTTCGACCATATCTTATAAGTTGAGAGACGAAAGTAGCGTCAATTAACTTAGCGCCTGTAAAGTGACGTCCGTTGTTAACACGTAACGTATTGGGCAATTTACTTTCATATGTAGTAACGGTGAATGTTTATTCTTATATTATGCGTGGATTGTGATCGGTGAAGATAGTTTGCGATTTTAATGCTGCAGTTCTATTTAAATGTAGGTTTATGTTTTTTAGAATTATATTATTAACCGACTTTAACGAATGCCATTAATAAGTTGAACGAAAGTCATGTAAGTATTTAAGTTAAAAATGTTATCACATTCGTGGGAACTTCAGGATCTTTAGGATTTTTAAATAAACTAGAAAATAAAACGCTATAAGACATCAATTAAAACCTGTAATGCGTTAACTATTTACTTTTTATTTATGAATAGTAACGCACTACGAACTAATATGCGTTTCGATTTGACTTACAGAATTAAAACCCAGGTATTTTCTTCGTATAACAAAACTGAAGAATCAACAAAACCTGTTCTTCATTACATTTTCAACGTCTTCAGAAAATGGTCCATAATAGTAAGAGTACTGTAACACTTTTAAAATGTTTTACGTCATTGTTTACTTTACAGTTTATCAACCTTCGCAATACTGCGAGTATTTCCGCTACCATTTCTTATTACTTAACAATACCTAATTCTTATGTACTTGTCCACAATCATCAAATATAAGTGTACAGTAAAATCTACTTATTGAGTTATTAAAATAAGTAGATATGTATATCATTAAAATGGTCGTTTTTACAGCTATTTCCAATAAATGAAGTCAAAAAATGGTATGCCAAAAAATGTACTTATGTAAGAAATCAAGGAATCTAAAAAAAATAGAGCCTATTCTCAGTGAGGTATAATCTATGCCCATTGCCCAGCCACAAAACTGTGTCAATCTACTGTTTTAAACTATACGTAGCTACTATGTTTATGCTATAGTTTTATGAAATAATAAAAAATTGCTTACAGTCGGCGATCTGCGTGGACGTCACAGGAGGGACGGACCGGCCTTTCACCATCACGTTCAAGCCGTATTCACCCGGGGACGCGCCCGTGCGCATCGACAACCTGTGCGATGATCTATTCTTGAAATTACACCAGGTATATTATATATCCATTATCCGTACTTATACTATAAATACGAAGGTAATTCTGTTTCTCTGGTATTTTAAAATGGGTAAAGAAATCTCATAAGATTTTGCTATGAAGGTAAATAAGACCCCGATGAAGGTCATGGGCAGTTTACTGATCTGTTAATCAATGTAGGCAGAGCTGCCAGCAAAAGCTAATCAGAAAATATTAAATTCTCAGACTTACATGCATAGATTTTAATTACTCGATATAGGCGCTTTATGAGTGAAATTCCAATAATAAACTTCGAGTTTAAACAATTTAGGTCGACTCCGGTCAAGTGGCGCTATTGAGTCCGTTCCAGTCCATGTTACACACTTGGGACGATCCCGTAAAAGAGAGAGGACTCATGTGGAACATCTACAATAATAAGGGCAAGGGCTTCCTAGCTGACTTCTCTCAAGATGGGTAAGCTCACTTCATAGGATTTCCAACCAATTTTATATCATATTGGTATTTATTTTATAATATCTCCTTTTCGTTCAGGTTTGGTGAAGAGAAAGTCAGTTTCCATTCAGTAAAACATTCAACTCTTGTTGCAACGAATAGCGTCACATCGAAACTATCGTCTACCCTCAAACGACTCACTCCTAAATCGCCTGAGCCGTGCACGTCGAGCAGTGATGACTCAGACAGCACTGAAGTACCAGAAATCCATACAAAAACTAAGAAAATGAGGAAGGATAAAGTTATAGTCTACTGGATATCATTCATGGACGGTTATCAGAGAGTATTCGCTTTAGCCCAAGACGAAAGAATAGCGTACCAATACAAAATGAGGATAAACTCTGAACGCAGCAATTATGAAGTGTACTTATCTCTAGCAAGCGTGGGTCTATCTGTCTGTGTGCAAACAGGAAACGGTGTCAAGGAATTATCATACATAAGTGTCACAGATTCCCTTCCGAGATGGGAGGTCAATGTTGGCAACAAATGGAAGCAATTAGCGACAGACGTGACAGCGTGGATCGAGGAAAAATACCAGACGGAGCAAAAGAAATGCCAATTAAAAGAATATTTACACATAGACTTAGAAAAAATGCAGATGACGAAACCGTTCTTCTCAGAACTCCGAAGATCGTACAGTCCAGGAATGTGGTTACAGTTCCGAAAGTCAGATACTAACACATACTGCCACTTGAAACTACAAAGACTGCAAATAGACAACCAGCTTCATGAAGCTGTGTTCCCTAGTGTACTATACCCTGCTCCCCTCCCCCCTCACTTGCGATCAAGAGATATCAAACCCTGCATAGAAATCGTCACCCTCAAGCAGTTCAGACCAAACATAAACCAAGATGTTTATAAATATTTCAAAGTTCTGATTCAGGAATATTGCGTGAATTTGGATAGAGGATTCGTGAATCATATCTTTGATATCCTAAACCATTGGAAGATAGAAGAAAAGCCGGCCGTTCGGTTAAGAGCAGATCTAGCTCTAGTCCACATGCCGTTACCAGTGATCGCAATGAGAAGCCAAACTTCAGCTCAGAAGGACGTTATCTTTGAATTCGTTCATCTCTCACCTATAAAGTTGGTGCTAAGTTTGTCATCTCGAGGGTATTCCAATGAGAATGTAGATAGTCCTACAAGATCGAGATACGGTCAGAGAGAGAATCGGCCGAAGCTTTTCAATAGTGACTTGTTGGAATATTTGTTCAATTCGTGGGGATCCTCGCTGTGTGATATGAAGGATGTTGTTATTAGGTATGTATGTGGCATTTATATTTTACTTTCTAATTATTTTGTTCAGAAATATGTCAGTTATGGATTCATTGTCTTTTAATCATTCCGACATAATATTATTTGTTGCAGCTTGTATATTTCACTGAGTAAATGTTTCTTTTTATGAGAGGAGTTAGTTCAAAGCTGACTCTGTGTTTCTGTGGATTACCAGATGCCAGAATTTCTACCGATATGAATTTGCTTTTTCTTGTGATGTTTTTTTTCTTAACAGTGCTTAATTCAAATTTACTGTTGTGGGTTAGATTTGACCTAGGTTGTCTCAGTCCCTAAGGGTTCATTCAAGTATTACGTAACGCAGTTTGGGGGAAGGGGAGGGTCTTGTAAAACGTTACGGTGCGTTATGAAGTCGGGAGGGGGTATAACAATAACGCGTTACGTAACGACATAATTGTGATTTTTAGATGAAAATGGTCTCGAAAATTAT
>DVXP01003698.1:0-11031 GCA_018235645.1 Junonia grisea
CTCACTAAAACCCTCTGCGATGGCCGCCACAGCACGGAAAACGGAGAGGCTACGGGATCGCTTTCGCAGCACGTCCGTTCGCAACATGTTACATAAAATTTTTGCTACACCTATTAATAAATATATAGCAAATTATATACTAGAAATCGGCTCCTGCTTCTCAAAGATTATATAAATTTAAGACATATTTATCAAATACATAAAATTTAGCCTATGTTAATCAGGGATAAAACAGCATTCTAATGTTGAAAGAATTTTTGAAATTGCTTCAGTATTTTTTGAGTCATTCATTAGGTACATATATCCATATATACATATATGCGTGTACATAATGTTTTTCTTCTTATAATAATACTATAGAAGTAAATATTAATCGGCACGGTTCTTTTCACAGTGTTTTAAACTTTTTATTTGTTTTTGAATGGTTATTAAATAATCGTTTTAAAAATAAGTTTTAACAACTTGAAATTTTACTCACATTAAGATACTTTATTATTTTTTATTTTATCTCGTAATTAAAGTTGTACTTATGAAAAATATTTATATTATTTGTAAATTAATTTGTTTGTTTTTCGATTTTACGCCAAGACTACTGGGTCCTTATTCTCTGTGCTAAATCAAAACGCATTTCTATGTTGAAACACGTTATTGTCTTAAAACCGTATTCTCTATTACATTGTGAAATTGAAATGTCACTTTACGTGGCGCGTTCCATGCTGTCAAATAAGTAGTTTTAAGAAATTAATAAAAAATAAACCGGTAGCATTTTTTGAAAGATTGTTAATAGAAACGGATCGCGCCATCTCAAAAAAGACAAGAATATCATTATCTATGCTATTCCTTGCGCTTTTCATGTGCTTACAAAATACCGTTTTAAGAAGACGTAACGTGCCATGGTAAGATTGTTTGACAAGCACGATATGACGTCATCCGTTTTGAGCACGTTACGTATCGTGATATAGAGAATACGGGCCCTGAAGTGAAAAATGAAAATTCGATAACATAACTGTTAATGATAAGCAGATACATGTCCAGTAGTCTTTCAGTTTATTCGTAATGGACGTATACATATAAAAATTTATAATAGAAGTATACAAGTAAGAATTTCGAGTCGTAGATGTAAATACCATGTCCGCGTGGAATGGTGACAAGAATGCTAGAATTTTACCTAACCTTACCGTATGTAGCTCTAGCTATTCGAATTTTCTATAACTAGAACATCGTTTGTATTAGGTACCTGCCTTGGTGCATCATGGTAACGTTTTATTTAACAAGAAAAAAATAACTTTAACACTAAAACTTTTACTGTCAACTTATAACGTGATTTCTAATTTAACACATTTGACACAATTTATATGTGACAAAAGCTTGTCGCGATATTTAAATATTCGTATACTTTCTTAGTTTATTATTAAATTTTAATAGACAGCGATTAAATAAAATGATTGATCCGCCATTTTGGATATGACGCCATGTTGAATTTAGAATGACTTCACACAGTTAATCATGCATTTTCATCCAAACTGAAAGTGGATGCAAAATTTCAGCTCAATCACTTAAAAATTTTAAAGTAAAAGTTTAAAATTGATTTTCAAATTTTAGAAGTCCGTCATTTTGGATAAAGAGTAACGTCACATTTTTTTCGAGTTGCTCTCAGTAAGCCCTTTTATTTGACACCCATATTGTAGGAATGCGTAAAAAAAAATATTGGTCTGCTATTTTGGTTATGCCGCCATATTGGATTAAGAAAGATGTCACACTAATTAATCAGGCATTGTAATCCGAACTAAAAGTGCATACCAAATTTCAACTCAATCGGTTGAAGGCAAGCGCCTTAATATTGAGTTGTAAGATTCCACCCAAGCATCCATTTCCATACATTGCAAGTAAAAATAACAGCTTGTAATAATAATAAAAAGAGACCAGAAATCAAAGAGTGGCGGCTTTTGAATTACACTTTTGGTCAATAAAAATCTAAAACATATTTACTAATTAGCCAGTATGGATAAGCAGGAAATAAAAAAAAAATAATTATAAAACATTTCGCCATGTCCGTCTGACTGTCTGTCTGTCTGCAGCTTTGCTCCTTAATACTAGAAAGCTATATTTTGGCATGAGTATACATGTATACATAACGACGAAAACGTCGTGCAATTAAATCTTTTAAAAAATAGGGGTAAAATTTTTTTTGTTTAACTTTACATGTAAAGTGAGAACAAAATATATTTTTTCACATTTATCCCACAATGTGGGGTATCGTTGGATAGGCCGCTTAAAAATAGGTGCTGTGTGAAACTTTAATTCTCAATTTTTCTTATTGTTAGATTCAAGTGTCCTCCCCTCTACTCACTAAACTGTTACTTCTAAAAATAATAAAAATATGAAAAAATCATGATAGTAGTAAATATATTGAATTTAAAAGGAAAATTGTCACGGCTATGTGGGCTTTATAGTTACCGAGTTATAGTCGGTCTAAATAAAAATAAATATTTCGCCGAAATTTCATTGAAAATTGTTAAAATAAACATGTTTGTGGTTCAAAAATAGATTCATTTTAAAGATTAAAGTAATGTATGTCCTCATTATATTTTGATAGAAACTACAGAACCCTTCATGCGCGTGGCTCGACACGCACTTGGCCAATTATTTAAGAAAACATTAAAAATTTCACGTAAAAACCCTTAGGTTCAGGAAGAAATATACAGAAGCATTAAAATTAGTTTCTGTAATGGTACTCAAAAATTCAATCTATTTATGGGTCGTAGGGTGGCGCGCCCCGGGGCGCCAAAATGGGGGAGCTAAGGACTTGCTCAGAGGCGCCAAAAAGGGTTGTAATATCATAATATTATATTTCGGGACAGTTTCGACCTCTTTTTAACGTCGATCATTTTATTAAACTGATCCATTATATGTACGTGATTAACATTGTTTTAAATTGCTATAAAATGGTTTTGCGGTTTAGCAAATGCTTGTCATTTATCATTTTTAACCCCCGACAAAAAAGAGGAGTGTGATAAGTTTGACCGCTATGTTTGTCTTTGAGTCTGTGTGTATGTCTGTGGCACCGTAACACCTAAACGGGTGAACTGATTTGGATCTAGTTTTTTTTATTTAAAAGAGGGTTTTCTAGCGGGGATTCTTAGATATATTATACGAGATCAAAATCGATCCAGCCGTTTCGAAATCACCTTACAATATGTGGACGTAATTTTTTCGGGTGGATTTTTGCTACTCAATTTTGAAACAGATATCTTCAACCGATAAAACTGAAATTTTGCATACACATTTAGTTAGGATGACAATATATGATAAAATGCGTGATGTCATTCTAAATTCAATGTGGTGGATCATCTAACCTAGCAGAATTGTTATTTTTATGGTATTTATACATATGGGTATCAAATGAAAGGGCTTCTTAGCGGAATACTTTTTATGCTTGTCTACAATATGGATGTCAAATGAAAGGGCTTATTGAGAGTAACTCGAAAAGTAATATGACGTCATTCTAAATCTAAGATGGCGGACTATCCCAGATAGCGGAATAGTTACTTTGATGCATTTCTACAATATGGGTATCAAATGAAAGGGCTTCTTGAGAGTGACTCAAAAAATAATGTATGCGCTCGCGTGTGTGTGTATGTATGTGTGTGTGTTTGAGTGTATATTATTAGATATAATGTATAAAAATATATCTCCCGAGAGTTTGAGGTTCTCATGTCGTATTGAATACTAAATTGTTAATGATGAAAAAGTAAAATGAATGTTAAATTTTTCAAATTTACACTTGTGAACCAATATTAATTATGATATTTTGTTTAAATACAAATCATATGTGCGCTCATGTCGTTCCTTTTCTTCAAACCAAGTGAATGTATTTCATAAAACAATGGACCAAAAAAGTAGTTTTTGGCAAAACTTTTACTTCATCGTAGTAGTTTTACAATTTACCCAAGCTGTATTATACTCTGATACAATACCAGCGAGTTGTTAATATAAAATGAACTCAGGTGGTAAAACAATAACCGGCCATATTTTGCATTTTGGCGTAATTTTTACAATGACGATTCAAACTCAATCAATTAAGGGATACCGTCTACAATCTACATGAAAGTGGTAGAAAACAAGTTGATAGATTATAATAATATTAATAAAACGAATTTGAAAAGAACTGGAAATCTAATTTTATTTCCAATTGGGAAGAGGATTAGGCATCCCCTATTCCCTTTCATTCTTAATTTATTTTTGAGCTGATAATGTTGTTGCAAATATGTCAATAAGTAGCTGTGTCACATTAATTGTCATTTATTTATTTATTATGACGGCGTGAGTATAGCTGCTTAGATCTGCTGGATAGACTTTAAGCAAATTTAAAAGATAAATTCGTGAAAACCCTAAAAAAAATTACGCAAAAGTTCATTAGATACGAAAACCTTCAATTTGAGGAACATTAAGATCACATATTGTCACGGAAGACCACTTAAATCTACAGTGCACTTAATCTGGTATGCATGGCCGGTTATATTCATGACTTCCAATTATATATAACTTAAAGCATTGCAAGTGAAAACAAACATTATAAAATAAAATAAAAAATAAAATACAAATGTTTCAATTGTTACAGTCTGGCTAAGCTAAAATTTTATTACAATCTAAGTAAAATAAAAAATAATAATTTCTACTTCTCTCTATTTTTTTCTCTTTCTAAAAAGAATGAATGCCCTTTCGTTTTATTTTGCTCGTCTTGGTGGCGTACTACCATACCCCCAAATTGGCAACTGGGTCCTTTTTAGCAATCGAATATTCAAAACTCTACACTTGGTTTCGCATATTAGCACTAACTTCAGAATTAAATTTACATTTGTTTTGAATTTAAATACTTTTGTTTTGTGGTGCAGATGGCGCTGCACGAGACGCCGATCACGGTGCAGGCCGTCTTACGTGAGCCTGCCGGGCCGGGGTTGGCGCCGCGTGCTGAGCCAGAAGAAGATGACTTCTTGGAAGCGGTAAGTGTTCATTACTCAAATCCCGATCAAATTCCATGAACTATTGTTAAACTGACTATATACAACGATGGCGATGGACAAGGCTAATTAAATTTCGTCGTGGGATGAGACAGATAAACGTGATATCCCAAAACTGTGCACCAACGAGATACAGGACGTCTTCAAAACCCTCGTCTAGCGTAGACGAGGCGTCAACGTCAATGCAGAGTACATGTATCATCTTCGTTTTGCCAAAGATACTGTCATCTTTCCAGAGAAATTAGAAAAGCTGAGTCAAACACTGAGCGACCTAAATAAATCCTCACGACTACTTGTGGGTTTCGGTATGAACTTGGACAAAACAAAGTAATATTCAACAGAAATGTCATGCCGAAGCCGAAACCAATTTCCGTTATTTTCGAAGGCGTACAGAACTATGTTCACTTAGTCCAAACTATACAATGTCTTCTGGAAGGAAGCAGATAGGAGGGCTCACTGATCACGTTAAATGACAACGACAGCAAGATACATAATAACGAAAGACTGGAAAGGCTGTTCTGAAAGAATAGTAAAAAAGACGAGAACAAAAAGATTACTGAATTCCATTCTTTCAATAAATCAAGGAAATCTATACGTCCATTTAATGATTTGCCCAATATTCACCCCACGCTATTTATGATACTGCGAAAAAGGAACTCGTGTTTTCATCCGTGATTATAAATTATGACTTATAGGTTCAAATATAATAAAATAAACTGTCAAAACATTCGTTATCAAAGGTCTTTTAGAAACTACATAAAAACGAAAACAGCATCAGGGTAAAATGGTTACAAAATAAAAGGTAATACATGTGTAAGGATAGAGGCAATCGTCTAATTCGAGATTACATTACCTGAATGTAAAAGATATATTTCTGATGAGAATATACTCATATAAGCATAATTTCTCTCCAGAATTTTATTTTAACATTCGTTTAAAGCCTTATTTTCAAAGTTGTGATACTTCAGCACAATATTTTTTTTTTCTCTTTTTTTGTTAAAAAAATAGTGCATGCCCAGAAGGATATCATGTCCTTATCACTCTAAGTGAAGATCTTAATTTGCTTAAAAATATTTCTACGAGTAGTGCCTACATAGTTAAGATCTTATGACGCGTAAAAGGCGCATTTGAAAGTGCCTTTTATCAATGACGTTAGACTTCTAAAAATTGCACTGAGCACAATAATGAAATGAAATGGATTTTATTTGGAAATTGATTGTGTCTATTTGGAACATGCTATGCTATCCGAGCTCAATTACGACGTGGAAAGCAATTTATGTTGGAACTTCAAAGACTATATATTGCTGGGACGCATAGTGGGCAGATTTTAATTAAAACATTAAGGTCTAAGATGAATTGAATTTACTCCAACATTTATTAAATTAGCCTCATTTTTCAAATCAAATAATTCATTAATTCGCTTTTCAAAGTGTCTATGCCACAAAAAATACCATATTTTTTTACCTGCGTATTTTTTAAGCGAGTGATTCTAAAATCTTCTTTTTCACAAATAGGTCTGTACTCAGGAATCGGCTCAGTATGTGAAGCCAAGGAAGGTAAATACGAATGACCTAGAAAAAGCTTTTTTTAACCAAAGTAGCATTTAGGCACGTTCTTTTGGTACTCGGATTTGCGACTACGCCCGCACCCCAGCCCTATATTTATTCGCAACTTATTCTAGCAGAAAAATATTCACTTCCTCTGGAATCCATCTTTTATGGCATCGCTTATAAATTTTACAAACCCCGACGATGGTGCAATACTTTACTTTACTTTTTACTTTACTTAATTTAATTTTGATATATAAGTTGCTCAATATAAGCTTGATTTCCATTACAGTCTGTAGCATTTTGCGCAATAATTATTATATATTCGCTCGATGATCTCATCGAAACATCTCAGATTTTATACATACGTGAATTAATAATATAACTAAAAAATACTTATTTTGTAAAACGAAAACGTTACAGTTAGTACTGTAATATACAGGCTGGATCAAATCGAACAGGGGTGAAGGGGAGGTCATTTGCCATCTTCTGACCCCAAAAGTTGTAATTCGATTTTTTGTTGTTTGAAAGCTATATCAATTTCAGTAATTTTTTTTTTAATTTTGCATAGATTTCCACAAAAATGGTAATTAAAAAAACTGTGAAGGCTACAGCCTAATTTTTTTTTTTTAGAAACCACGGCAAACAGCTTGTCTATCCTTGAGTACTGCTATTTTTTGGCTAGCGAACGTATGTCAACAAATGCAATAACAAATAGACCGAGTTTTCTGTTTTATATTAAAGGTTGACGATTTTCAAATGAGTGCTACGGAAAAAAATCATACGAAACAAAAGTGAGCACGTATTACAAAAACTTACTTATGTAATACAGAATCTTGTGAGATATTACTTGTTTTATTGTTATTATTAATTTAGGAGTTATGAGTATTGAAAGATACAAAGGGCGTATTTTTGGTTAATTCTTAGCCTTTGGCATTCAAGCATTTTGAATAAGTAACCTATTCAGTCTTAAATTATTATGTAAGACCTATTTTAGTCCCCGATTTTTAATTTTTCAAATTAATTGCAGCATTTAAACGAAGTCTCACGACGACGTCCGTAATGGTGTATTATAATATTATTCCTTATTGTTTTAATTTAATTTCCGTACTTATTTTAATGTATTTTAATAATTTTTATTCTATATAGTAGTATAATTGTTACTTCTTATAGTCCATGTCTTGACAATAAACATGACCACACTTAACAAGAATTCTTATCATTTTTTAACCTTTTTAAAGTTTTATGTTGATTCATCAAATAATGAAATCAATTCATAATTTTATCAGCACCTATTTCTTAAACCAGACTTACATACTGCGATGTACCGAAAAGTGAATGGTTGATTTTAGTCTGACAACATTTTAGAATTGACTCCTTAATTTTTAGGGTTCCGTAGTCAAAAGTCAAAACGGAACCTTTATTTTTTTCGCCATGTTTCGCTATGTTCGTCTATCTGTCTGTCTGTCTGTCCGCGGCTACGCTCCAAGGTCCTTAACACTAGAAAGCTGTAGTTCGGCATGAGTATACATATAATTCACTCCGAGAAAGTCGTACAATAAATTCTTATTAAGTACCTACTTAGGTAATTAGATAAAAATACTGCATGCACAATAAAAATACTTTCGTGAATGGACCATTTATAACGTAACAATTGTCATTATATTAACCATTTCTGTTGCAGGAGGAATTTGAAGATGCCAGTGAGGAGCAAGTGTAAGTACAAATGCAATTATAATTAAAACAAGTCAGGGGCGTAGCTTGCGCTGTATCAGCCGTATCAATTATACGGGGCCCCGGGGCTGCAGGGGCCTCCAAACGTGCTTAAACAAAAATTAGAAAAATGCTATCTACAATATCACTTTTGTCTGAAAAGTATTCCGGATGTTTTGAAAATTGGAGATTTTTTTATAGATTTGAATTTGCTTTTTCTGAATTTCTTTTTCTTCTAATCTTTGCCGCTAGCGCGGTACCTAGTATTTATTAAAAAATTTGCAACTAAAATCACCTTTGATGTTACTCATTTTTAGATAAAAAAGTTATTTTCTAAATTAAACTGCAGAAAAATTCCTATAATTTAAATAATTATAAGTTCTTTTGCAAAATCTTAACATAAAGCGAGCACCGCTATGTCACCTCAACTCGCGTCTTGTACTAATAACAGATTTCCTTGCCACCATGAGATAAATATAGCACATTCTCCTTCGGCTTGTTCTTCTTAATCGAACAAGTGCTGCAAATCTCGATATGGTATAACCATCCCTCTGCTAAGCAGTCTGTACTTGACCAAATGGGACAAGCAAGAAGATAAGTTGATTTGGAAGTTATGAAGCCAATCTTTGATTACATAATGTCTAGGTAGAAGTAAAAAAGACAACGTCTATTACTCTAGACAGCAGCCACGGTGGGGAAGGAGGGGGCGTTTGCCCATCCCTGGGTGCCAGTTTCAATATTGATTTATTTTAGTCCTTTAAAATTTTTACCCATTTCCAAAATTTTATCTAGGTACGTCCTGCTGGCCCTGAGAAAAAACAGTAAAAATGAGCCTAAAAACTCATTTTTTGTCGTTATTTACACTTTTCATTAAATTGGCTTTGTACCGATTTTGCTCATCCCCTTAGGCCAAATTTACCAATTTGCCAATTATTTGTGATAATTCTTAGTAGCTCAATTTGCAATTAAGATGTCCACGGTTGCGGCGCTTGTACACTATTATTATTGATTTTTCATAAAGAGGTTTTAACAAAAAGAGCATTTTTTTCTCGTTTAAATTAGTGCTGTTTTCGTGCCATGTGCATCGTCAACCAATCGTAGCCCACTGCTGGACATAAACAAGCACGCACGAAACATCCCGGACCTCGACAAGCCTCATCCAGTGCACTCCAGTAACTGTGCATATTTCGGCAATTCAGCTATACAGCGGCTGATTATACTCTTCGATCTTCTATATGATCTGCCGAATAGTATGGATGTAATATATGGTGCTGTAGCCCAGTTTGTTCCGAAAATTAGTATCCGTCAAACTTAGTGGTGAGACGATATGTAACGACCCGTGAGAGCTTCTTGTAAATCTGGCTCAGATGTGAAGTCGGCCCTTTGCTTCTTTATGAAAGTCTTATAAACCTTCTTGAAAAACAAGACGCTAACACTCCTGAACTTTGCTTCTAGGTTTGTGCTCCGACGGCTGACGGCACTAAAAAATTTCGCAAAATTAAACAAAATTGAAAAGCCTTGGGCCCTTTCTTTTCAGAGTTGTTTAAGCGCCGTACAAATCTAGCATACGTCAATGTCCGGAATGCCTTCGGTATAACGGCGCATCAAAGGTGCTCGGTCTTCAGTATTCTGAGCTTATAGACTGTAGTGGTTTACGCGCGCAACTTCTCGACTCAAGCTCTTTCTGGATCTTGACGTTACTATTGTGCCAGCTTCCCCTGTTTTCACCAATGAGGGCTATCAACGGTGATCGAACGGAGATTCGTTTTTCTGCCTCATTAGAACCAGGCTTTCGGGGAAACTTTAGACTGCTCATTGGAAAATGTCAAAAATCTGTTTTTTGGGCGCTATTTTTTCAATATGGCGGCGAGAACGATAAAGATACAAGGGGGTAAAGTAGAAATTCGCAAATAGGAGATTAAAATGTACAATTATCAATTTTCAAAACTTTCGGAAGACATTTCAAGTAAATACTTAAAAAATAATTTCAATATAATGCAATTATTGTTTATTTTTAATTTGGGGCCCCTAAAACTTTTTTTTTAATACGGGGCCCCGCTAAAGCACGCTACGCCACTGAAACAAGTAGAATATACTCGTATAAGCTACGTATTTGTGAATATAGTATAATCTTTATATAAATATTTTACTACCAAAAAATGGTCTCGTTAAGTGATTTTATTATAGGTACATATTATATCTGTTCGTTTCTCAAATATTATATAAATAAACTAAACAGTAATTATATATTATAGTCAAATTACGATTAAAAAACAAACATTAGTGATACATTAGGGACTTTTTTTAAAGACCAAGAGCTCAGTCGCCCCAGGTATTATGTCATTTTAGCAAAGATGACTTTTTGTATCGGTAGAACCAGTGTTGGGCGTAGTTGACTACATTTTGTAATCAGATTACTAGCTACAATTCAAAGTAGTGATTAGGTACATGTAACCATGATTACATGATTACATGTAGTTTGATTACTTTTACGATTATTTTATGTAGTTAGCAATCGTGGTTACTGATTAGGTACATAAAGTAATCGTAGTTAGTAATCAGTAATCAGATTACATTTTGCCCAACACTGGGTAGAACAATATCAATTTAGGAAAGAATAAGATACTCGCTAAGGGTTCATTCAAGTATTAAGTAACGCAGTTTGGGGGGAGAGGAGGGTCTTGTAAAACGTTACGGTGCGTTATGAGGCCGGGAGGGGGTATAACAACAACGCGTTACGTAACGACATA
>DVXP01003699.1:0-11029 GCA_018235645.1 Junonia grisea
AGCACTAAATGAGCACTAAATTTTGATATATAAAACGAGTGATTCTGCTGACTTGACCTTTCTAGCTTTACATACGTTGCATTCACGACCCATGATGATCGAAGTGGAGAAGATCAGCGTAACCATATATATATTAGAGATAGGGACTTGATCGGGGATTGTTAGTAGTAAGTAATTATTTCAAAGTTATAGATTTTCAACGCAACATATAAAAAGTCAATGATAACCCTTAATTACAGTAATCAGCCGAGTCGCAGGCAAGATGTAAAGCAATTTGTAGATAAACGGGGAACCGACGCGACGATGCGAGGGCCAGCATTCGCGCAGCAGTGTGCAGCAGCGACGGCGCCGCACTCAGCACGTGTCGGCGACGCACTGCGCCCGCGCCGCGCTCGGCAGCACCAGCAGACAGCTGCCACACCAGACCGCGTGCTGCTAGCTCGAATAGCTCGTCTTCCTCCAAGCTTATGAGGAGATATCCTGGAAAAAGACTTGTACGATGAAGGATTCGAGATAATATAAAACTTAAGATACCTATAAGAAATAAGTCAAATGTTAAGTAGGTAGCTAAGAGAACCTTCAGTGTGAGCAATGGGCATACTGCGTGCTGTACTGAGTTACATGTAATTAGTGTAATAAGGAAATTGTAATATTAAATTTCCTATTAGTATAGTTAATACGTAATTGTAAATATAATTTAGATATTAGTACATCTAAATCAAATTTTCCTGTTAACGTATGTGCGACACGCGCGGCCCATATAAGTATAGTCCTCCGTTTTAGGAGTAAAACTCCCTCGAGCGCCGCCGCCCTGTCCCCATTGACCAAAAGGTACATCCGTTGTCTACGTTTAAACAATGATTTCATTCATAAATTAAAGTAGTTTTAACAATTCATTTAGATTAATTTCCATATTTATGCCTCGTCAGGTTGTTGGGTATTCTTCAAAGAGCGGAGGGCTTTGCGTAGCATTGGGACATTTAAAGAGTATTTGCTGTAAAGTAAACTTTCGAAATACATTAATTTCACATGGGATATGTAGGTACTAAGTCTTAACTAGTTACCTAGAAATCCGATATATCTTGTGAGTGCGTCAAACTGAGACAGGACGTCGGATACTAGCGTTAGCAAAATTGGTTTGTCCGTGTTCTTTAAGAGCAGGATAGTTCCTTCTCGTAAATTAGGTTTTCGTTTTAAATTCTCCACGAGATAATCCAAGACGACACATAAACTATTTAAAACTTCGATTTTCTGATACATCGTTGTAGGTTATTATTATTTTTTAATTACTTATTAATAAGGTAAAAAGCAGTTTGGTCTAAGAACAACAATAAAATCCACCAAATTGTATAAAGGATACATATCCATGGCGAGTCGTTCTGCAGAAATCATGGAGATAATTTTCTATTCGATCCGTTTGCTGCTCTCCTACAGGATCTGACACTAGGAACTGCAAGGTCTCAGCCACCTCGAACCCACTGACAGGGGGGCAATCTTCAATCCATTTGCGAGCTGAAAATAGCATGCCGTGTATTGTTTGTACGATATTCTGAATTTCATAGGTTTACGTTGTTTTGCAATTTGTTATATTTTTACAAAAGTTAACAACTAGTTTACGTTGTATAGTTCTTTCATTTAATTTCTGCAAATATTTGTTTTTATTTTATTTATGTAACGATAGTTCTTAATTGCACTTTAATATTAAATAATAAAATTTACAAAAGGTGGGATTTTTGCTAACGCGCTCACTACCTCAGTATATGATTACTCTACCTAATATCTTTTTGGCGATAGTTTTGCGATTTTACCAAACCTACGTAAATTTTACGTAATTATTAAACCCTATATTTAAATTGATCAAAATTTGTATTTAGATAAGTAAGATTTTGTTTTCAGATTATTTCGTACCTCAAAACTCAAAATTATTATTCCACAAAATGACGAAGCTCGGTCATGTACTATCGGTATAATGAGTTATAAATATAAGGAATGTGATACGCGACTTAAAATTAGAAAAAAAAACAAACACATTATAAAAGTGTTCAATACAAAATGCTTCGTAAAGGTTTCGTAAGCTTTGTTCATATTGCTTAAAACGGTACTGCGGTATAACAAATAAGATAGGTACTTAAGTATTTTCATGGGCAAGTCGACGAATGAAACTATTACATCTAACAATGGAAAGGTTTGCGGGTCAAGATAGTGGCACGCGAGAAATCTAATAAAAATATGACACTCAAACTATGGGAATGTAGGTTAAGGAAAGTTTAATTTCAACTCCAAATACAAGGATCTGATGACTTTTGAATGTTGTACGTGTTTCACTCGGCACACGTATCCTCGGTAGTCTTACGCTTGGATACTTTACCGGCAGAGCTATTGATTACTGCGGTAGGTGTTAAGTAAACGACGTTGAGAAACCTTAATAATTCATTTTTACAAGGGTTTTATTTTTTTGTACGTTTATTTTACACTAGCTGTTGCGAGCGGCTTTGTTTATATGTGTTTAAATTTTTGGTATATCCTATTGTAACTCTCTGTGGTATCGGTGGTTCAGGTCTCTAGGAGTTACTGTTTCAGAAACATATTGATATGTAGCACTGTAAAATAGTATATTGCTATTTACATAGAACGTAGGTTATTTATAAGTTTAGCTGGCATATAATTGTCAGGCAGGAAAACACAGGACGAATTTTCCTGGCGTCACAAAAATAGGAGAACCAACATGAGGAATGAACTAGTAAGAATAAAATGAAGACCAAGATTGCATAACTAAAAGACAAATGTCCAACATAATTTGTTTTAATGCGTGTTCAGGTATTTGACGTACCATGATAGAGAAGATGTTTCAGGGACTTCAAAGGAATGTTGTATAATGAGGATTTATTACGGGCCTAAAACGCAGAAAGAGCCATGAATAGCCTTTAAAATATAATTTTATATTTAACCATAATGGGTTGAGTTTCTTGAATCGTAAAATGGCACGATTGCTTAAATAAAAATAAAGTTATGATGACGGAAACTTACGTATTTGTATAGGATCCAATTCTTTGATCAAATTTCTTTTAAGCAGGCCTTCCTTCGTGTACACCTTCCCTTCGGGTCCGTGGACGCAGTGAAACGTATCCGATGATCCCGAAATCGATTCTGATTTACCGATAATTTGTTTATATTCTTTTTGATATTTTTCTCGTTTGAAGATGTGAGTATGGGATGAGCTCTCTGAATCAACACAGTCTCCTTTTGCATTTTTCGTAGTATCTTTTGTCACACGTTTTTCTTCAGCTAATTTGGGCTTAGAAGATGTATGAGCTGATCTTTTTTTATCCATTAACCGAATTGCTGTATGACTTGTGTATTCCTTATCAGCTTATTGAAACTAAGTTTCTTGAAAAGCGAAGTAGTCTTGTAGGTTGGTTAGAGTTACCTATTGTATTTTTTAAATCAGAATTGAACACCAAATTACTTTAAATATCAACTAGAAATCAGTTTATATGTAATATACAAACGTACTAAGGTGAGAATTGAATATGACATTACTAATGCCAAATGTCAAAATTGTCTGTAAAATATTTTTTTTTTTATATTGACAACTTGTCAGTATTTTTGTTATGAGTAGATATAGTATAGTAAAAATTATGAAATATTTGAAATCTTTCTATAGATAATGCTGGAGATGTTGGTATAGTCCATTGTTTAATGGGGAACCGAGGAGAATCGGTCAGATCCCCTGCGCGAGCGCAGTTAGCTTCTAAATTGTGCGGCGCGAGGGACCAACGCAGAGACGCTCACTCGTCGACTCGCCGCGCAGTCGCACCTCGGCATTGCTTGACGGCAGGCGCATGTCGTGCTGATAAGCAGCTCATTCATTATTACGCCCCGCACTTAATTCATTAGTTTTCCCTCTGAGAAAACCAAGTGAAATAAAACTTATCGCGCCTTTTGGCTTGTGAGTGGATTATCCTGTGTGCTTGTTTACTCGTAAACGGAGTATTCTGCCATCACCACTAAACTCTTTGGTAAGAGCAGT
Source organism: Junonia grisea (assembly GCA_018235645.1). Taxonomy (NCBI): domain Eukaryota; kingdom Metazoa; phylum Arthropoda; class Insecta; order Lepidoptera; family Nymphalidae; genus Junonia; species Junonia grisea. The sequence continues at coordinate 4,031 of DVXP01003699.1, forward strand.
ATTCTTATTTACTTAAATCGTTAACAGCTTGTATGTTTGTTGATGTTACGTATGATAATTAAGTTTGATGGATTGGTAACGGGCTTATTTCGTAGTCAAAATAAATCTGTACAAAATTTACGATGAAAAATTTAAATTTATAGGAGTAAGCAATCGAATGATAATGATACGATTCTAAATATAATTATTTGGAAGCAAGCTTGCAAGGATATCTGTGACTTTCAGACGAGAAATAATTAATTACACCGTTCGTTAACTGATCATTGGAAAGGAAATGTTAAAGCGACGCGATGAGTTAATTACTCAGAGCACCGACTCGTTTTATTTTAAAAACATTGGAACAGTGAATAGTATAACGTACTCGTATATAACATTAATAACATTATGTTAATTTAAATGGCAAATGAAAATTCACACCGACAGACACAGAGACAACGTTCGAATGTTATAAATAGATGATATTATCGTTTTTGATGGTTAAAATTAGTGTAGTAAATGTGGTTGGAGTCTGTGATGTCAGCGGAGCGAATGTTTGTAAATAAGCAACGGCTCGACTCGCGACAATCGCAAGCGACAGCGCCGGCCAGGTGACTCCATGCCAATCGGAAAATTGTTAATCGCCGCAGCCCGAGACTGTTATTATTTCTTAAATGGCACCAGCTGCTTTATTTACATAATTCTTATTTTGAACACGTGAGCATTGACATAATAATAAATGAGACATTGTAAAATAATAGGTACTATTCTATACGGCAGTCTTGAAAATAAAAATGTTTTGCGCAAACTGCAAACTGTTCATGCCTGTATGGGTCTACTTTATTAAGAGAATAATTTAGTCGTAAAGTTAAGTGGCGTTGTAACATTTATTTATCAATAAAATAAATAAATGACTTTAGTTTTTTTGTTAGGCCAAATGTCAATTTAATTTATTGCTAATTGAGCGGTAATCTATTCAAGTCTTTAGTGTTTGTTATCATTAAGGAGATAAATAGCCTAGCTCCTCCTAGCCTAGGTAGGTACTACCTAGAAAGTAGATTTTATAAAATATTGGCGAAGTAATGAAAACAACCTATTTTGAAAATAAATTCACCTTGGTTAGTCCTTTTTTCTTCGACCACTGTGTTGTCTAATTTGTCCTGCACGAAGTGTGTACTTTTCTATAATAATTTTAAAACACATTTTGCCATAGACGGTCTCGTAACTTTATTTGCAAGTCACGGCTGCTTATTCCAAAAAATATTCTCGCTCTTAAGTCGGACTTAAATACCCCTTAAACTGAAAACCAATTATTATTTTGCACGTAAAACGTAACGTAACGTAAAGTCGGTATCACGGAGTTGTTGACGTTACGTAACACAGATAACAGCGGATTAGGTAACTCCCATCCGAGCTACTCCTCTCGTGTTATATTAATTGCCCAACCACGTAATTATGAAAAGAAAGCATTAGAAAGGTAAATCGTGTGAGAATTTTACCTGAATACGTTATTTTTATTAAATCGTCATATATTCTGGAGTCAATTATTCGGGCCAAGACTTGCAAAACAAAGAATAGTAGGTACTTAATATGATATTTGCAACTTTTTTTTTAATTTCCCGGTAACTTTTTTTTTAATTTCCCGGCAATTACAAGCAACGTGTCCACGTGATGCTGAGACGTGATCTGTTATCTTAGCTATCTCGTCTTGATTGACGCGGCGTCCTCCAGCTGATAACGACCCGATCTATCATTCTGATAACACTGGAGATACCTGGATTCAGTTCCCAATAAGATGTGTACATACAAGGTGTTTGAGTGACGAGTGCTCTCAGATGTCATGGCAAATCTATTGAAAAGGTAAATATCACGAGATTTCATAACATGATCGTTTTTTAATGTTCACTCATGTGATATTCGCGTGCATCTATGTATATCCCTATGTATGTGTAGAACGGCGTATGTTATCTAATATTTTTCAGTCGTTAGATAAATTTTCTACTTTTAAATACGCTATTAGAATTCCTCAGTTTAGCGCTCCGGTTGAAATAGAAAGTGAAATTGCTTCGTCTCATACTAAAACGTTATATTCCGAGGTGAATAAAATCACACACACGAGTGACGTGATTTTTTTTGTAAGCCGCATATTAACCGTAAGAAGATATTTAATTACGTACTTCGGGTTATTTTCGCTCATAAACACCCACCCGGGCTGACGTCGCGGACGCCGCGTTGGCAAAACGATACTTTTGGACTATCAATTCAGTAGCTTCGGTATGTCCGGAATCACGATTAATCGCACAAAACCACAACACAACTTATCGTCGTTTAAGTTCTAACACCGCGTAAGTCATTTTATAGCTGTTTTGAGATTTTAATACCATATGCTAAAGAACAAAAAGCCAATCAAAAACACAAAAACATTGATTAAAAACTGATATATTGAGTGTTCTATAATACTAGCTCTCCTGAAATGTTGATATTTCTGACTTACGCGGTGTTAGAACTTAAACGACGTTATATAATGCTATTTCGATAAATTTAAATCCTCCTGTGAATGTAGAATTTACATATTTCAACAACCTTGAATGTATTAAAAAGCATCGCTGATATAAGGAGTTAATGATTGTAATAAAATAAATTTACATGTCACATTTAAAATATCGTAGGCGTACGAGTTTTGGTAGGTACATTTATAAAGGTACTTTATTAAAACGTACGCTCAGTTGCAACTAAGATTAGTTTTAATTAATGGCTGTTGGAATTATTAGGAATTATTATTATTCACATTCTTTTCCAAGGATGCGGATCCGGTCGCGGACGCGGTCCATGACCGTATAACATTTTAAATGATTGAGGAGTCTAAACTCAGGCCGTTAGCGGAGGGCCACTAGCAGCCGACACATGCCACATATCTGTGGCTAGAGCAGCAGGTCCCGCAGATAATGCGTCTCAGCGTGAAGAGCGCATTTAGGTCGAACGCAACATATTTTTTCCGACGTCCGTTCTATATTTCGGCCGTTAATAATAATGTAATGATAACCCTGACACTCGTCCGTTGCTTCTACCAAAATTGTAAGACTTCAAGGCGGTTGAGTGATATTTCGAAGGAATTACTTAAATGCTAGCGTACTCGAGCATTTATAAGTCGATCGGTGTTAACTTATCTCCTCGCAATGTCAGCGGGACCTTGTCGTTTCAATTAATATTTGCGCACCGACTCGCTTACATTTATAATATTGTTATTATTTATTCTTATATTATAATATGAATACTTGAAACATACCACGAAAACTTGATTAATAGATGTTGAACGACTGTAAGGAGGTATTATTTGTAAAACATAAACACATAATACGTCGATGTTTCGCTACAAGGAAGATGATTGCATGATGCTCTTTTGGTTCACGATTCAGCAGATCATATCTCAATGTTTTATCTCGAGTCTGATAAAATGATAATAAATCATTTTAACTTGATCGTTTTATTTTTATATTTCTTGTCTACCTGATAACAGAAATGATTGCCGGCTTATTTTGTCTTATTTATTTCATGACGTAAATTGGAAAGAGTCCTTTGATGGTTATCATGATAGAGCTGTTATAACCTTCTTGTATGATATTTAAGGATATGAATTTCTACAAATTAGGATTGTTAATTGAAATGAGACAGACATATATCATTGTTGCTATTGAAAATAAATAAGGAAATGTATATTCACTGGATAATCAACTCCGTCACACTAAAATACTAAATTAACCGAAAAAACTAAAGAATAATAGAGCTAAACTGGTGTCCTACATTCGTGTAATGTTTTATTAACGTGTATTTGATGTGCAAGTGTTGGAGCAGGTGATGCGGAGAGCGCCTCAAATGAAGGGCACTTGTACAAATTACATTGACCCCAGCGGCCGCTTGACTATTTTTATTTAGCCGAATACAAAAAGAGAGGTTCTATAATACAATTTTTTTTCGTTTTCTTCGTTTCATTTCACTATGCACCAGATATGGAAATTATCACGTTATGTCATTGCTATCATGTTACGTATAAACTTTTTTTAAATATTCGAATACAAATTATGTTAATTAATTGAAATGACTAGAACCTACTTTCACATATTATATATGAACCATGTATTACCATTAACACTGTCAGTTTGCGATGGAGATAATAGGTAATATTTTAACTATATTACATATAGAACATATGCATAATGTTCTATATGTAATATAGGTAGGTCATGCTATTTGTGATATGTTACTAGTCACACTTAAAGAATCTGAAACAGTCGTAAACGGCAGGTGTGGAGCAAAGCATCGATAACAAATAATAGTAAACAATTAACTATGACTACTTGACATTATAACTATAGGTATAACAATATGCTATTCGAGAAGTAGGAAATCTTACGTATCCTTTGAACTTTAGCACAAGAAACGATCGATTACTTCCTACGGCAATGATGTTTTTTATTACAATAACTATTAATAATAATGTTTTTATTCAATGCTTTATACTCAATACCCCTTATAAGATTAGAGGACGTAGTGCCTTCATATTGAATCCCATTATTTTACCGGGGGTCCGGAAACATACGAAACCCACACCCAGACCCCGATATTTTTTATAATACTAATACAGATTTTTGTCACAAGTCTTAATATAGATGTCATCAATGTGTGCGCATGACTTGTCAAGTTGTCTTATTATATTTTTTTATACAGTTTGGCAAATGCAATGGGAAGGTTCGGTCTTATTTTGGCATAGATACAAATATTAAAATAATACATTGGTCTCTTAATCGTGATACCTATGCGCATTTAAAGTCGATTAAAAGATTGATAATAATTATAGGTAGTTTAGCAATGTCTATCAGGTCGAAATTTTTGAGCTTGTTTCGACGAAATATCTGAGATCAAAACCGAATGTAATTTAATCGTCTGTACAGGTAGAGTAGTCATAGGTCGTTGTGCTAAAATTTAAGTAACTATATACTTTATTAGACGAGTACCTAATTTATAATATATTACATTATTAATTTATAAGAATTACATTACATTTAAATCGCCCGTGATCTCGTGTGGTGCGTTCTACTGAAACAAATTATACCGCTATGTAACAGCCTACAATTTCATACTTACGGGTAATGCCTCAAATAGGTTATTTTAAATAAACGGTTGTCGATTGTCGATGTTTTCACCTCACTTTCCACTTAATTACTACCCCAGCTATTGCGCGGAAGTCTCTAGAATCAATGGCTTGTAAGATTAAGTAACGATATTCTTATGTGGTGTATTGTTCCCTGAGAGATGCGAAGTTTGCTGTTATCAAACGCTTTTTCTGTCATTATAACATTATGAGTGACATAAGTTCCCCGATAATAGGATCAAAGAAAAATGTTGCTTTTGTTTTGACAAACAACGTTCTATTCTTATTCTGTGTTACTTTTTTTGTGCTGAAATGTACCAAACAACATACCTAACTGGTGAAACGGTGATTAAGACATTTTAGGAGCTCGGGAGAGGCCGCGGACGTGCAGCGAAAGCGATCCCGTAGCCTCTCCGTTATCCGTGCTGTGGCGGCCATCGCAGGGGGTTTTAGTGAGTGCAATCTCACATAACCCGACATCCCCCAGGAGTCGGATATCTATGAAGATTTACCCACCGTCAAACTTATTGACTAAAGTTAATTTATTTATTTTTATTAATACTATTCTTGGGTTTCATGGCTTGCAATTATGCCATCAGCAGTTATTATTTCGCCAATGTCACGTAGGTTGGAGGAGGCACGAAGGAGATTGTACGGTGCGGTGATGATCTTAAAATCAAATTAATTTAGAAAACAGGCGAAATAGTAGGAATTTTCTTAAAAATCTATAACTTCGAACAACACAAACATTATTACAATTTATTTTTATTTTTAATTATTTATTACCGACTAAAGAATTTTCGAATAGACATTTTTCTTGTAACGATAATTCGATGTACCTATTATTATTCGATATTAGTAACTAGTAAGAGTTTTGATAACTTTCTATTATGTAATATTCGATTAGATTTCTTCCAGGTTAAAAGAGCCTGTTAAGGCCTATGATTTTTTTAATTTAAGAATTTTTTTTTTATTATTTTTTGACTTAACAATGTACAACGCATATCGTAAGGCTTATTGTAATTTCAGCAGATCTTTTTTAAAACTCGTTAAAAAAGTAAAAGCTCAAACATAAAATAAAAATCTTAAATTGATTTGAATTAACAAACAATTCCAGTTTTCATCTCATCATAAACAGCTAATTGCATTACAAATATGATTTCAATCCGTTGAAAAAATAATTAATTTTCACAATTAAGAGCTTGCACACACGAGGGACATTAATTTATCGGACTTTTGTCCGTCAAATAAAATCACAGAGTTCTTAAAGTAATGTTTTTTGTGCGTCACAAAACAACACTGTTTTTTTCGCAATACATCGATTCGCACACGAGAGATTTTCGTTCGCGTTGGTCCGCGTAAAAGTCAACTTAAAATATTTTTCTTTCGTGACACATCTATGTCAAAGTTTTAAGGAATTTCGGTGAGCAATATCCCTTTATATATCCGCTATTGTGTGTTGTAGTGGATGTTATATTAAAGCTTTCTAGTTTTTGGAAATAGCTACACCCGCGTTAATTTCAAATGTCGCTATAGAAAATTCTTCAGCGTCCCTCGAGCGGCAGTAAAGGAATTTATTCGATATGAAAAATATCCTATTATTTAATTTGGGTTTCGAAGTTTTCGAGTGCATAATTACCTACATGGTAATCGATTCAGTAGTAATAATATTCATGTCTAACGAACACAGTCACTTTTGTCTTTATAAATTAGAAAAGATTAGTGAAAACAAATATCTTAGGTTACGATACTCAAACAGGTTCACTCTAATCTATACTAATATTATAAAGCGGAAGAGTTTGTTTGATTGTTTGTTTGAACGCGCTAATCTCAGGAAGTATTGGTTCGAATTGAAAAATTCTTTTTGTGTTGGA
>DVXP01003700.1:0-11029 GCA_018235645.1 Junonia grisea
AAAAATTTTAAAAACCATAGTTTCGGCTTCGGTAACATACATACAACGCGTTTTACTTGGTTTTTTGGAAAAAAATTCAATGTACAGAATCGACTTTTCTACGATTTTATTATATGTAAAGATAATCTATCACTTTTGCTTTTCCATAGCCCGACGACGTGTATGCAAAACTTCCTGATGATCGGTTCAGTAGCTGAAGCAAGAAAGCGTTACAAATGAACTCACATTCTCATTAATTTTCATATAACATTATTATTATTCAAAATGCATTAACACAGCAAATTGGAAATAACAATCAGAACGAAAAACAACCTAAAACATTAATTTGGTAAACGAATATTTTAATGACATGATAGCACTATAAATCTACTTACAAGATTGCTAATTTACTAAATTTATTCCTCGAAGATAACATAATATTTCATAAGAAAACTTATTCTGAATACCTAACAATACTAAGTGTAAAGTCCATTATGTACTCACCTATACTTATCGGGCAATTAATATTTTTAGATAATACCGCACGCCCGATGAAGGGTTCTTCATTAACAATGACAAGATAGAAGGCAGATGACACGTGCGTTCTCATTTTTTAGCCCACCCTCGAACCTGACTCGTTAAGAACCTAAAAACTGGTACAGGGCACAGAGTAAAAAGTAAAAACAGACTCGTTTGTATTGAATTATTGAGCCAAATTAAAACAACCTTTATTCTTAACAAAACGTATGCAGGTATAAGAATATTATTTAAAGATAAATCGTAACAGTTCCTAGAAATTGCAATAGTTTTAATTGGCTATTGAATAGCGAACAATATAAACTTGTAGAAGTTAGAAATCCCCCAACAATAATACAAACGTCTGTGCAACGACGTGTATGATAGCCACTAATTGTATAAATATAAAACAAACTAATAAATAAAAACCCTAAATAGATTTTACGCAACTAAAGTGCAAATAAAAAACCGTGTAAAAATCGTTCAATCTACAAGCAGGGGCTCTAAACTTATGCACCCTCGCTAAGGGGTTAATCCGAGCAATTAACACAAAACAATGCGTCACATAAGTGCCCTGCACTTATTTAGGTGATCTATATTGCGATCTTTTTGTGCGCGCACGCACGCGCACGTGCTGCCATCTGTCACAGGAAGAGGCACTCGTGCGCACGATGGGCTTCAGCCGAGGTGTGTGACAGCCCGTCACAGGTGCACAGACGAAAAACTGACTCGACTGGTTAGCTCGCTATTGTTGCTTCGATAAAATGTTATACATTATCCTTATATTTTCCACTATTCATATGTCGCCATCGAATAACTCGTTTCATTAATGACCCAGTTCAATTTGCTCAGGTGATTGTTGTTGAAGTGCGTTTTATTATTTTCTAGCTTTGAGATAAAATTTACTGTGCGTTGTCATTTTAGAAGGATGCGTACAATTTATTTGTATATTACTGTATTTCGTACAAACAGATGAAGTAGTTCAATTTAAAAAAAATCCGGAAAAAACCGTTTTGCCCCATTTTCCCCGTCACTGTCGGCAACGTTTGTCCTAATGATGAAATCATGTCGAAAATTAACCAAGTGGCATAATTCAATAAAACATCCGCAAACCGGAGGCTTCGTAACAGAGGCCGACATAATGGATTCTCCGCTCCGATTTCACCAAACGACAATCACCATTGACCTAACGTAACACGGTGCACAATGGCATCCACGGCCAAAACCCTGATAGCGTAGTAGGAAGATTTTCGCGGAGCATAATGACAAAGTGGGACGACACGTAGGCATGTTAATTGGACGCAATGACCACTGGCCGATGCCCATAAAGGAGCAAGTGTGGGCAGAGCGACGCTCCGTCTAAAATCTCGGCCAGGTAGCTGGTCTCTAGCTTTCTATCATCAGCCGCGGCTTAGCCCTGTTTGTTTGACGCCGAGGGAGGCGCGGGAGGTCAGGCTACGCTGGTGATGGAAGGCTGACGCTGGATGTCTCCGACAATTGTCTCGTTTCGCCTTGAATTGATGTGTTCATTCACAGTTTTGCTCGTGAACGTAATCAAATAACTTAGTATTTTATATCTTACGTTAGGACTTGTTTAATAAAATGATTGATCATGTTTGTGCACAATAGACTTATCGGTGACTGGAAATTGTATCGCCGATTTTAAGTATTTAATGAAAACTTAAAATATTACATAATTATATTTGAAAACGTCTTATATCATTATGCATTTTATATGTTGCTGTAGTTACTCGTATCGTCAGTGTAATTTAACACATCTGTTCGGCTTAAAAAAAACAATCGATTTAACTACAGTGTGTCGATACTACCCCACGTTACTTTACAAGTATTTTAGCTACAGATCTCTACCAAAATAAAAAAATTGTGTAAAACTAAAAAGCAGAAAGAAAAATGAGTAAAGAATTAAAATCAATTATCTATTTTTATAATGCGTAGCTGACCCATACAATATTGCAATAACAAATTGATGACTCACAATACCTTCTATCCAACAAAAAGAATTATCTAATAAATACTATATTACTAACGTTTTTTATTCGCTACGTGATTACATTGATCGTTGCAAAGATAACTGGAATGTCGTCAAATTACTGCATATTGTGTAACAGCGTGTACGGCGAATATTCCGCATGCCCGCCGACAAACCAAGCGGAACCACACACAAATTACGAGCGTCGAAATCGGTAAAACCATTATAGTAAATTTTTGAAATAACAGCTATATTTTAAACGGCCGACGGTGCCGTAAACGCATTTCTTTAATCCCTATTCATGACGCGTCGACATCCTGCCTAATTCCGACAAAATAGGTAAGTTCCTTCGTAAGTATTGAACTCCGAAAACGGCTTTAATCTACTTCGGAGCGGCGTCTATTTCGGTCGTTGTCCATCCATCGGGAACTTGTGATACGCAGCTATTCCGGGCGGGGCAGGTTTTCGGGGAATGTCAACAAACGAACGGGCACTCATTCAATGAACTCTATGCGACGCCGGTGGCGGACCGGTCTGCCTCACGCTCTCAGCTATCTATTCATAAAAATATGCTCCCAGAGCCTCAATGGGCTGTCCGTGCGCCTTTTTTCTAGGTCCTTTGTACTGCGATGCACCAACGCTCCGTACTGTTTTAATCCCGATTGTTTAATTCTCCGTAAAAAACTATTACGCCTCCATTCGATTTCATTCATAATTTCATTTACGAAAGAGAAATGTTACCGTTCATTCGCGTGCAAGTTATTTGCAATTTTACGATATTTTAATCCGTTGACAGGTTTGCATGCGATATATAAACATATCGTTTAACTCTCAATTAAATTGCCATTATATTTTGATAAACAGGTTTTTTATTTTGGTGTTAAATAACAGATCATATTTGTGAACTAATAGCTATTTATATCGACGGAGTTTTATTAATCTTACACCTAATATGGCGTAAAAGCGTCATCTTTAACCGACTTAAGTATCAGGTGTATTGCACAAGTCAACAAAAATCGCTGGTGTCGTGGGTGGCTACAGTCTGTGCGTATGCGGCTGACGTATCGGTTTGCCCAACCTCTCATTAAAATATTTGCACAACTTACTTTATCGATAGAAACTCGTTTAGTCGATGTAGTTCAATTAGCAAAAAGTTAGGAATCTTTCGGTCTTTATGTAAAAGGAGGTCAAGATTAAAATAATTATCGAATATTGTGTACGCAACTCGGTTCAGACGAGTGATCCGTTCCGAACGTTTCACCCGACAATCGAATATTCGGTCCGAGAAGATTCGATAAACTGTAGAATTCAATGCATCTTTGTCCATTCATGGCGGAATACATGGCGATAGTGTAGGTGGTGAATTTAAGGCGGGCGAGACGAATGAAAAACATTTTTTAAGGATTTAGTTTCGTATAATTTTCTTTTAACAAATGATCAATAGAAAACTGTATAATTAACAATGTAGCATCTTAACAGATATTTCAAAATTATTAGCGATGTAGGTAATATTTTACATATACTTTGGAATGTTCATATAAACGATCTCATATGAATCGATACAACAGGACTCTCACAACACTCATTCGATAGATCTCGATTTGGGAACTGATAAGCTGGCGACATCACTAATACGTCAACACATGAAACAGCCATTAGCCATAGGAATGGTAGAGAGCGGTCTAGAGTAAAACAGAACCAAGTTGTCAGTCCCCAAACACACATGACGCAGTCCGTAAACAATTTGCTATTTTTTTGTGTCACCCCTACAGTGTGAGCCGCCGAGAGCGATCGACGATATTAATACAGCTTTAAGACAAATGGATAGAGAGAAAGACCGTAAGACATTGAGCTATTGCATAGAGAGACGTTACAGTGAACTGTGGCGAGGAAAGGAGAGGCAGTCGACACTGCAAGAGTGATTTTTACACCATCCAATGTTTTACGATTTTTACAAAACACGAGATTCACAATGAGATTACAATAGGGAATACAACGATAGGCGAGGCCGTGCTTAGCAAGGTTTAATGCAACCGTTAATAGTTATTAGGCGAATAGGATGCGGCCGATCATCGAGTTTTAACTAAATAAAGCAGTCAATAAATAAACGTTCATAAATATCTAATAAATACCTACACGGGCTATATTTACAAGAAGCCTTCTCATTAAGGGCACATCTCAGCCTTTAAACGAATATAATACAGCGCTATCCCAGCGGGATATCAGGTATAAATTAAAAAATAAAGTAAAGCTGCCGGCTTAACACTCGTATTACAAAATAATACTGACACCAGTAAAATACTCTATCCGCGCGATGGAATGTGCGGGCTGCGCGCCCGGGCTAGTGGTAGGAACTGCGCTACTCGCTGCTGCCTCACAAGCATCCCAATTCATCACTTCTATCTTTATAGAACTATAAATACAATTAACATTGATTCACAACTATCTAGACAGTACGCCCTGTGGCAGGCCTGGGCCGAGGCCTGCCTGGGCCCAGGCCCAATATACACATAGTCCTCTGGCCGCCACCACCTGCACTGCAGCGGACCACCCACAGTGGCCCGGTGCAGTACACACGGTGGCAGCTCGGGCATACAGAGAGCCCCTTACTAAACATTTGCTACATTACAAAACAATAACATGCAGTGGAACCAGAGGCACCAACGGGATACATTTGCCCGTCCGATGCAAATATGACAGACTACATTTATCAGTTTTTCAATTTAAAATCCAATAAGAATTTAAAATACAACAAACAGAAAATGAGATAAGTAATTCGTATCGGAGGGGCAAAGCTCCCGCATCCTGCGATATAGTGCCAACAATACACAACATAACAGCTCTACTTGAAGCGAGTAGCATTAGGTACACGGTCGTCGCTAATCTCACGAGTCCAATACACTGAATATGAACAAAATAATACAGATTACATTTCACAAACACCGAGGGGAGGACTGAAATTTGACAAACGCAACACTTCAGAACGGCTCGGATCCGGTATGTACAAAAGAAATTACTTCAAAATAAATTATGAGCTTCGTAAAATAATTATCACATAAATTTTTATATCTCCCGGTCTCTCCACATAACTTAACACATAATCTAACTATATGTACACGAGGCACGGTATGCACAGAGTCCTAGGGCGCGGCGCAGAGCTGCACGCGGCCGCGCGGCGCCGCCACGGCCACCAGCTGCACCAGCCCGCGCTCCGGCGGCTGCGGCGCCTTGCCCCGCCGGTGCAGCCGCACCCACGCGCCGAAGCAGACTAGAATCGCGAGGAACACCGCCACCGTCGCGCCGCCCGCGATCGACGCCGTCTCCATCATCAGCTGCCGGCTCGTCAGCATGTACGAGTCGTCCAGGTCCTTGAACTCGCAGCGCGGGCCCACGAACCCGCTCCGGCACTCGCAGTTGTAGAGGGGGCTCTCCGAGATGACGACGACGAAGCACGTGCCGCCGTTGAGACAGTAGTATTCCGAGTAATCGGGCTCGCACTTGAAGGTGGGGAAGGTGACGTTGAGGCGCGGCTGCGGCTGCGGCTGCGGCGGCGGGCGCTGCGGGCGCGCCGGCCGCGCCGGCCGCTTCGAGATGGAGCTGGAGCACGCGCCCGCCAGCGCCCAGGCCGCCGACACCACCGCCCACCACACTACCAACGACTGCATTGTCCGCTGGCTCCGGACGCTCGCCGCTCGCGGTGAGTGCACGATTTTGACATTGGACGGTGACTTATACGAAATCCGAGAGGCGATGACATGACCGCTTTCGAATTTCGAACTCGAACCCTTCGCTCGCATCCGCGTCGGCGGTCCGCCCAGACATGTTTCCTGTGTCAACTTTTTTTACGTCGACGATCACTCGCTCATGACGGAGGCGCGGTTTCTACGAGCGCCCGAGATATTGCATCGATCCCTCCGCGGGCATGTCGAAAGTGAAACACTGAACTGCGTTGTACACTTTGTTCGTGGTTTACGATTATTCACGGAGCACATACACACAATGTCCCGTTCGAAATGTTATACACAAAATGGTGCTGAGCGAAACGGAGTATAGCACTGTACTCGACGAGTTGTCTATGCGCGACTGACGGAAGGCGTCTACTGCATCCGCCATCTGCCGACGAGAATGAATGCGGTGAACTCGCCGCCGAGCGCTAGTGTGCGCCTGTCTGTACACAGAAGTATAGTCGTGTGCGATAAGAGCAAACATGTGTGAGTACACTTTTTTCTTTTGTATGGGACAAAAGAGATTATAAAATCCCATTGGCGTAGGCTTATACAGGCACTATGTTAGTTAATTTCTTGCACCACGAACTTGAACCTTATTGCTTTGAAGAAGTTTTAATGAAATTCTAAGGACACAATTTTAATATTTGCCTATTTATGTCACCTTTATGATAGTTATTTTTGAAGATAAGTTAAAGCTACGAATAAATAGACGATTATTTGAAGCTTTAATGTTATTACACCATTTATTTATTTATTATGAAAGTGGTCATTTATAATTTATAAGAGTGTGTAACTACTTATTTACCCTTTGGAAAAACAACATCTAACATGACAAGGTACAGGTTTATGTTAATAGTCAACAATAATTTTATTAATAGCTAAATGTTTATGTTATACTACAAACATAAGGAACACATATAAATAAGAAGGAACTTAAACAAACGTTTTAATCATAAAAATACAATAAAATAAGCAGGAGATATATTTTATTTAGCTTATTAACTTCTTTACACTAAATCTTTAAAATATTTTTACTTGACTTTCAATCTATTATTTAAAAATAAAATATAATTATTAAGCAAAAGAGTTTGATAAGATATTTCATGGTAGGGACATAAAAAACAATTATGAAATAGTTCTCCTATTTATAAGAATTAATTAAAAAAGTCACGAAAGGCATGCGTCACATCATTTTATCTCATTTTCAAAAAAAAAATTATTATTATTTCTATATTTCTCATTATAATACAAGGAATAGATGTTATAAAAGAAAAACATGTTAAATTATCCTTTTCACTTTTTCTTATTCAGCGATATACCGCAGAGGCACATCCAGTTATTTACATCTAATACTGGGTACTCACGGCTGTAACTTTGTTCGTCGGCGTCGACGAACAAAGTCGACAACGACTAAGGAAACTTAGTCGTTGCAAAACTGAAAAGTCGCCTAGGCCATTATATCTAATATTTTTTTAACTTAAAACAAGGAGAAACATTTTTATTTACATTTATGAGCTGGTTTCAAGTAATTTCTTTCTTTTTTTTACGAAAGCGATCAATAATACAATAGTTATAGTTGTTGATGTGATTTTTTTATGTATAGATATTTAATATAAAGCACAGCAAAAAATTTTGTCAATGCCTCATACGTCTCATGCAACTTATCTTACTTTTGTATATTATGTTTGGATGTTTTTTTTTTGCTTTTTCGCGGCAAAACAGCTGAAATTTAAAATGGTGATAGCATATACCTTGTACTAGGACATAGGCCTCATTTTAACCCGAAAAATAAGTTTCCGTAGGAATTACATACAATCACTGCTGACGGGGACAAAGTCGGGGAAAGCAGCTAGTAACAATATTATTATTATTCTCTTCTATGTGGACAAACGAGTTTCAAGTTATTAGATATTAGACATAGACCAAACTTATCGATATTAGTGAGGAACCTATATAATGTTCGTTCTTAACAACTAAACCCACTTGTTGGCAATATCGGAGTCGCAAATAAACGAAGTTTTTGCATCGATTTTATGTAAAAATATACACAAATCTCGCTGCTAATGAACAGATTATCACACTAGATACCCTGCATAAGTATGATTTATATGTTTAACATTATTTTTATGGCTCCTCTACACATCAGGACACGCATCCGCAGACGTCAGCTGATGCATTCCCCGATGAATCTCCACGAAGCGTCCACACATCAGTGGGGCAATCAGTCTGTATTGGGTCTCGCCAGACGCAACACATTCAGTGTATATATTTCTATACCTTCTCTTCCCATCAGAAAACGCATCCGCAGACGTCGGCAGATGCATCAACCCATGTATTTCCACGACGCGTCCACACATCAGTAGATCTACACATAACACGCGCGTGATTTATATCAATATATACAATAAAAAAGCCATAATTTTATTGTTTGTAATATATACGATACCTACTATGTTTATATGTGTTATTATTTATGTACTTAAAAATCTATTCCCAATTCTGATACGTCGACTATCGTGTCGACGCTTGTGCCAAGCTCACCCTAGATGGCCTTGATGTGTGCCACTAAAACCGACAACTAACGGGAAGCAGCCGAACGCATCTGCCGACATCAAATACCTACCACGGACAAGCAAATAAGGCCACCTACATCCGTTAAAATAATTTACACATTGGCGAACGATTATACTGGCGGACGAGTACTGCATACTTGTAGTTAGGTCAAAAAACTTTTTTTTTCATTCTATAATAAAAAATCCATGTCATAACAAATATAGCCCAATGGCATAACTATACCATACCCGTGACAAAATAGGTTAAACCCCGCCCTTGTGGCATGATCTACAATTTACTGTCGCGATGGCTGAGAAAACCGAATCTACTTTTCATTTACTTTTTAAATCTCCTACAAACTTTAACATTTACAGCATTTTGCCATTGCTGCCACCCTGTAGGTACGCAACTGTACTAAGCATTAATTGATGGATGGATTAAATTTCCCTAGCGGCGGTTTGCGGAACTAGTATAAGACAGAATTGATACATACTTTTCGAACAGATACGTGGGAAACAACATGATTTTATCATTTGATTGCATATAATATTTGTTAGATTGTTTTAAAAACAATCTGCGATATGATTTCGTTGTTGGACATTTACAGGATAGTCGAAAACACTATAAAAATCTCTTCGTGATGTTGAAATTAGATTGAAATCTAAAAGAATATCTATTGATATTTGATATCTTACAGACGTTATTGACTATTTCGTAGTACCTGGAAAGTTTTACGATTCCATTTTTAGTTAGTTAATAATTTAGTGGCTTTGATTCCATATTTAATCCATGTTTGAAGTCACTTGACAGTATCTGTCTTACGCTAGTTCTGCGAATCGCCGCTAGGGAATCTGCTAATCGCATATTAATAATGCTGCAGATAATCGTAGGGGATACTATAAATAGTTTCAGTAATTCGAATTTTATGAGTCTGTTTCGGTGTACACGTGCATTGCCCAACAATTTTGATTGTCAGCGATGTGTTGGCGACTTAAACCTCGATTTTAACCAATATATTCTGCTTTTTGCATCACTTTATGTCTGTATCAAATATAAATATCACTGCGTGTATACCCAGGTTAACCACGGATACAACATTCAAATCTATATGCGATAAAGACTATTAATAAAAGTATTTAAGCTTATTTTCACCATTACTGAAATAGTAAAAAAACTTTTACATAATTTATAGCTAGGTAGAGAATTAAATAGATATCTAATCTATCTAGCTAGCTATCTAAAAATGATCTAGGCTTTATTGTCTTTGGTATTTATTCACTTTAAACTTAATAATCTGTAACAATACGTTAAATGTCACTGTCATAATATCAATGTTGTCAAACCTTGGTGGACTTGTGCTATTTGTACCAGAATTTATAATTCTAAGTGAAATGTTTATAAATTAAAAACTTTGTAAAAATTCAATTTTATTTTTCTTTTTATGTGTTAAGTATTCATTAAGTATGTCCGAGTCTTCTAAATCGAAGTCTTCGTCGAGTGTAAACCCGTCGCCGACGTTACAGTGTAAAGATCTTCATGAATACTTGAAAAGCCGTTCGCCGCAATTTTTAGAGACATTATACAATTATCCAACAATATGCTTGGCTGTTTACCGGTAAGCATAAAGAAATGTTCATTTGAAAAAAATGTCCTGTTAAAAGTTAGGTTATGTTGTCTTACATTTTTATAATACGTCGAAAATAGATGTATTCAACGAAGTTTTTGATATTATATTAATTGTCTATTATATTAAATGAAATCCAAACTTCATAAATTTCATATACTACGTTGTATACAATACAATATCCATAGAATTATTGTCAATCATTTACTGCAGTATCAAAAGCCATTAAAAAAAGTAATAATTAATGCTACTGTTTCATTTTTATAGAGAGCTGCCAGAATTAGGCAGACATTTTGTAATCCGGCTGCTGTTTGTAGAGCAGCCAGTGCCGCAAGCAGTAGTCGCGTCTTGGGTCACACAGACACATGCTAAGTATGTCTATTTTTAAGCTATAAAAACTTCTGTTCAGATCATTGTTCTCTCGTCTTCTTCGTCTGTTCAGATTAAATATTAATCATCCTATTTTCTTAAACATCTATAGACCAACACATTTTCTGTATTTACTATCATTGTTTGGATACATACTAGAAAAATTGACAATAAATCAACTTGTTAATATATTAATCTTCTTCTTCCTAGCATTTTTCCCGGACTTAACCAGGGTCTGCTTTATTCTAGCCTAAGTTTTGACAGGTTACT
>DVXP01003701.1:0-11029 GCA_018235645.1 Junonia grisea
CCGTAGCCTCTCCGTTTTCCGTGCTGTGGCGGCTATCGCAGGGGGTTTTAGTGAGTGCAATCTCACATAACCCGACAAAAAAAAAAGATGTGTACAAAAACAATTGGCATTCTTTGATTAATTATAATTCGTAAATTAACATAGTTTGACATAATTTTATAATTCAAAATTTTTATCTACATATTTAGGTTAGAACATAATCTCTACGAAAAAAAGATGTTTGTTTATTTATCGTTGGTAGATAGACAAATACGGGTTTCTTTTTTCTCATTAGTGAAGAAATTCTTAAAGATTCCTTTCTAATGAGAGACTATGTTATTCTCGCACAAAATACACTATACTGTATTTAAGTACACATGTGTATACATATTAAGGACAGACATGAACCTGCAAGTAAAATACACAAATATAAAAATAAGATTCACAAACGAATCGAGTGTGAGAATTTTCGCCCACCTGTCGTTTATATTTTCTTCTCCACTATGCGAGTGAGAGGATTTATATCGGCTAAAAGAAATATGACGTAAAACCTTCATACGTTTCATATGTTCTGCATATTCGGTGAATGTCCGGAATTTCCCTAAAGTATTACGCACGTCTTTCCGTTTTGCGATGAAATATTTATTTTTAAATCGTTCTGACTTTCAGACAGCACATTTCTGTGTTTCCGAATTTAAATTATATTTTATTTCAGTTCAAAAAATATACGTATTTTATATTGAATAAGTTATATGAACGTTAACATCATATTTTTTGTTCTTTTAGCTTTTTATATTTATTTTACTTCGTTATGTAAATTTAACTTGACGAAGAATACGTAATATAACTAACGAATAAAACGTATAAAACGTAGTCAATTTTTACTTATTGTTAGTGTAGATGTCTGTAATGCTTAAGTGCCTTGTATCTATTACTGTATTACTAAGGTAATGAAAAAAATATGTATTTTTGAATTTATTATTATCTTTCGATCAATTTAGTCTTTTTATAATATAAAAATAAAACTTAGTCTTTGCATTGCGTTAAACAATAGATAAAAATCTATAGGGTGAAACTAAGGACTACGGTCTTTTAACATTTCGAATTGTGCAAGTTTGTAGTCTTAATAGCAATAACCAGTAAAACTTTATGCATAACGACAATAAATTTTATGGATTCAATAAACCCGTTTCACAACTGTATTCGATTTACGTAGCGAAGTGGAAATGTGAGATAAGAGCAAACCTTGCACTCTTTATCCCTCTAATGTTACCCTATATTCGAATCCACGTGAAATATGAATGATTAAATAAAAAAGCTTTTTTCTTCTTCTCTTATAGAAAAAATGTAATTGTAATAATTATTCTTTAATATAAATAAATATAGTAAGATTAGATGTGTCTCTTTATTATTTAAATTCACGATATACGATGGACTCGATAGGTTAGGATTTTTGTCCATGCAGTGGATCTTTGAAACAGAATACATATTTCTTATAAATGGATATAGTTTTTTCATAAAAATATAACTTAATCTTAGGTGAGAAAGGAGATAAAGAAGTCTACGGAGGACCCGTTATGTGTGTCGTAATGGCGTTTACACACGCGACGTATTTTAGGGGCTCATAAGCGTGTTCATGGATTTGAAACTGTACTTGGAAGCAAGCATCTCATGTAGGCGCCTATTTATACGCACATATCACTCGAACTTGACATTGAGTAATAGAAAAAGAACCTTCTATATGAAATAAAATCAAAACAAACAGTTTCCATTAAGCTAATCAATAAAACATAAGAAGCGAAATAAATCTTGCGTAGGCTTTGAAGTTCGCGTCCTTTATTATCCTTCATTTCATATTCACGCCGGTCCTCGTCCCTGATAAGTTAAATCAGACATATCCGCATAGATCAAATAGTGCTACGTATCTACTATCTACCCTTTTGATGTCGAAACTTCTTTATATGCGTGGGGTGAAGGTATGAACTGTGTCTCCTGCAAGTCAAATGTGATAGTGTCGATTTCTTATTACCTCATTCGTCAGATAGATTGTTTTTATTCCATAAAGTATGTTATTATAAGCTGTGTTTACGATTTCACTCGTGTTGGGTTCTCCATAAGTTTTGAATGTCACGGTTTATTGGCTATTGAATTTCTCAATAACCTGATTTAATCTACAATGTTACTATTATAATACTTCGGCTGTTATAGAATCGTACTACAATGAAAAAAAAAAAACAGAAAGAGTGTAGTTTATAGGTAACATTCAATTAAACAAAATATCTATTTTATTAGTATGGACGAGCGTCATTGTTCTTTATTACAAAACTGTTAAAGTTGTTTAATGGTGTGTAGTGTTACGTTACGTTATGTTACGTGTAGTGTTACACTCATACAATTTTATTACAAAAAGATGTACAATAAAATTTAAACCTTTCCAAATTATTAAAACTTCAAACTGGCAAAATATAATCTTAAGGTACATTAGGTAGTCACACTTCGTAATAAGTAAAATTTTGTATCGGTTTTCAATGTGTTTCCTCAATACTTTTTTCCTCGAGGTCACAAAAAAGACAAGAACTCTCGAAGAAAATTGTTTCGCTTCACATAATTTGCATGTCTATGGAATTGCGTGGCTGGAAACGGTTTTGCTTCGATAATTTTCTTATATATTAGTATAAAGCAAATGTTCAGTTATTTTACGTAGATGCCACGTACGCCTTGTGGATATACCTGATGTTTATGTGCGCACCAGTGCTACGACTTATTTAATTTCACTCATCAAAATCGTCAAAATTGAGTATAAATTAAAATTTTTAAAAAGTACCTCGAGTATTCAGTAGGACTTGAATGACATTACATTATTTAATAATTCAATAAAAACAGCATCATACTCGCGCTTTCCCTTTAAGAGCTGCGATATCAAAATGATCTAAAAATTACACACAGACACGTAAAATATACCCCTCTTTTTGTATCGACTACTAGGACGAATAATTTCAATTTTAAATTAATCCTTTAATTCGCTTAAAAAGCCGACCATATTTTCGAAACGAATACGGATTAACTTAATTTAATTAGAGCCTTTTGATTCGCACCGAAAAGCGACATCGTCTGGATAATCAAAGAGTATTTACGGCAAGAGGACAGTAAATGTAGTCGAATAAGTTGCTGTTTACATTCGCATTTGAACTATCTGAATGATTCACTAATACACTCAGACCGAATTTACCCTTAGGTTCGCTTTTTAGAATTATGGAAAACACTTTATTTTACTTACTGTTTTTTTTTGTAACTTTTTTTAACAATATCTGGATTTAAGATTGTTTTTTATAATTTTTATTACTAATAGCTCATATCGTATTGATTTGTTACATAGCAAATTAGCACAATAACTAACTGTGGGTCTCCTATAAACAAGTGAAAGATTACTAACTCTGTAACGTTGCCATTGTCTTGTTTAATAAAAAAATTGTATACTCTGTTTATTTTGTTGGGGAAGTAGGGTTGTAAGTATGTAAATATAAATTTATTAAAAGGGTCAAATACAATATTGTATGAAATCCAGCCCGTCTTTAGATAGATTATTGAGACTGTAGTTCCCTATGTATAAACCAGTGAATATTAACTCGGATTACGCATTGAGTTATAGCGCTCGAAGCGAAAACAAGTAGATATTGAGTGGTTATATCTTGATGGCAAATAAACATAGCGTCCTTGGATGCTATGTAGGTTACACTGACGAGTATTTATTTATCACTTCTCTGAACCTTTTCAAACAACTTTCATCAATTTTTATCTACTTTTTTCTTCTACGATCCGTATTATCTAAAGTGGAGAGCAATGTTTATTTATCTTTATTTAATGGTTTTTTCTAACAAAATGGATTTTATTTTTTGGATAACCGAGCACATGATAGTGTTGTATGTGCATATATGAAAAGAAAGTTAGTGGAAGGTGTGGTAGCATGATGAGTATTTCTGGGTTTACTTCAGTAACTACGACAAATTTGTAACTTTTGTTAGCCTACTTAACAGTTTCTATTTATATTATATCTTTAAATTATATTATATCACGTTTCTATGTCGAATGTTTAACAATTTTCACAACAATTATGTGCTTGCTTTAAATTAAGTTTGCAGCAACAAGATGACACGTTTTCTACCCCATCTGGTTCTTGGGTACTAAACAGACTATGAAATGACAAGCTCGGGCTGTCTAGGCTTTGTAACTTGAGATCTTACACGTTGCACTTGTATCAGTAGGACATCCCCTTATGCAAAATTATTGAACTACATACCTAATGCGACATTGTAGTAGGTATTTTATTGTAACTCTTTCACATATTAATGCCAACTAGATGTTAGCAATGACATAATACCTATTGTTTTACTCGAAGTGCATTACAAATGATCTTCTTTAGGAATAAAAAAGTTTAAGACTTTTTATACATGTATATTAGTAGTATGTAATTAATACATTAAAGTTAGATAGCTCATTTATTAAGCATGGTTTGTACATTAAACTCTATTGTATGTATAATACTAGCGTAGCAGTAACCAAGAACTCACGTATAAACCATTCTATACCAGATACCTAGACTGATTTTTGGAAACAAAACTCACCGAAAAACAACCCCTTACAATAGATAATGTTCACAGTAGTCGGCGTTTGAGTGATTTATTAATCCATGAATATGTATATAAAAAGTAATTTGAAATTCTCTTGTTGTTTGTGAAAGTTGGAAGAAGTATTTATTGTGTTCGCTCCAAATTTCCTTTTCTTTCGTTTGTTTGTAGTCGTTATTTGAGAGGATAGCTCTATAATTGTTGGCGAAGTTGGTACCGGGCTTAATACGATATCCCTGTTAATAGCATCGCCAGTGATAAGGCACTTACAAGTTTAATTGGACTATTTCACGAAACAAACGTTGATTCAAAGTTACAGCTAACGCTGCTATAACGTTGTACCTACTCGTATGCGTACAATATATATAAACATTATAAATTGTTATGTTATTTTCCTAATGTTTCCATAATTTATTTCATGCGTCGACGTCTCGTGTGAAAATAAAACACATATATTTGTATGATAAAAAAAAAATACATCTGAGCGGAAATTCTACCCACAACAGTTGTTAAAGACATTATTGCTAATATGCCAGTACACGACTATCGTCATGGGAATTTCAATATATTATGTGCCTATAGGTACATTATTTTGTGGCTCTACATAACAAAATACAAACATTGACTTATACGTAGCTTACGTTAACCGATTGCTCGAGAGTTAGTTAGTTTTTTTGGGATTAAGGATACATAAAGGATGGCTTTTTTAAAGGTTTTACACTTACAGGTAAAATGTTTAAATGCTACACACTTAGAGCCGAGATGGCCATATGGTCGATCGGCATAAGATCGCCAATCGACTTAAGGCTACGGATTCAAATCCTGTCTAACACCGCTGAATTTTCAAATGCCTCCCCCATTACAATCATTCTCAGCTCAAAAAAACACAAATCAATGATGAGTGTGGCGAGTTTGTCGATGCGCGATTGTTAAGGTACAAGTATTGCTATGTATTTCTATGAAATTCCTCCGTATTGTATTTAGCGACACGAAGGTAGCACTTACTACGGAGGGCATTTCATAGAAATACATATAAACCAGTAGTGCCGCTGCCTCATGTCGCTCTCTACCACTGCATTAAACTGTCGTTAACGTATTCAATAATCCACTACAAAAGCTATCGATTATATTGTTGGAATCTTACTCATATAAGTTTGATTGCACGGTGCCCAACATACATTTGTATGCACAACATTTAACTAGATGCGGAATAGTTGAACGTGCAAGAATACAGTAATAACAAGTCATTAGTAACTTGGTAGTTTCCAATAGGATTTTAAATGATTTTTCATAGTGAAATAAGGAGCTCCACTTTATGATAATTTCGTGTTTGAGTTAATTATTTTTAAATTTCAGTCTATTTAACTCAATGCCGTAACAATATTTATTATGTAAATTTAATGTCTCTTATAAATTAATTTAACACAAGAAGGCGAAACTCGTGTAAATATAACTTGTCCGTGGAATAACATCTTTCAATAATTAACATCCTACATCGTAGGAGGCTGAATTTACAAGCTAAGAAAATAAACATTACGGTTGTATTTATCATTGTAAAATTTAGGTACTCATTTGTTTCATTAAGCTGAATAAACAGTACATGAACAACAACATCTTTACAAGCTATTTTAATTATTCACAAACACACGTAGTTATTATATAAAAATCTAATAATAGACGTTAACAGAAACATATTTTAAAATTGAAAATAAGTAAAGCTGTATTCAAATCGAACTACCTACTCAATTAGTCAAAAAACGTGAGTTTAATTTTCACTGGACTGGAGTATGATGATGACAGGTCAATTAAGTTTAGGTGTATACGCATATTTTATACCAGAACATATTTTTATGTGGTAAGCTCCTGTGTTGTTCTGTTTAACGAGAAGTCAACTAATTCCGCGGTATTTGAAAAAATGGCTTAATATATAAATTATAATAATTTTGTTTCATTCTAGAAAAGTTTAATTTAATTATGAACTTTTTTTAAATATTAAAAATAAAAGATAAAAACTTATGAATTTATAGATAAAGCCTTTTTTTTAATACCTTGGAATTAGGTGGATTTTTTTTTAATTTTGCGGAAATGAACTCGTTTGTCTTATACAAACTTTTGTAGATATAACCCCATTTAAAGGTTTCGACTATGAGCAATGTGTTAGGTACAAATTTTGAGTTATGATCTAGCCTATTGCGCGGATAATGCTATGCGGTTGAGTACTAAATTAACTAAGAGTAATCAGGCAATTTAGCCGGATTATATCTCTTTCTGTTGCACGTGTTTACTTGGGTTTAACAGAGACGGAGTGCGGTATAGCTAATTAATTGCT
Source organism: Junonia grisea (assembly GCA_018235645.1). Lineage (NCBI taxonomy): Eukaryota > Metazoa > Arthropoda > Insecta > Lepidoptera > Nymphalidae > Junonia > Junonia grisea. The sequence continues at coordinate 6,934 of DVXP01003701.1, forward strand.
GTCGTCCATTGATGCGGAGAGCTCGTTTCGTTTTGTTGTTAAACAATGGTGGGAATGAAGAATTAATGGAAAATGCTTAGATTCAGAGTACAAACGATTAGTTTCTTCACTATTTCCTCTATAATCATTTTTCACAAGAAACAACCAAGAATTTTTCTTTAAAAACGCAATTCTCTGGAGCTTATTGTTCAATTTGAAATATTATTTAGTTTATTGGCTACGTCTTTTCCGCTATGATTCTTAGTAGCGAAGCAATAAACAATGATTTAGTATATTTGATAGTTACATAAACTTATTTGATAAGTCGCTAAAGTTATTGAAAAAAGTAAAACCGCGTAGCTTAGTAAGTTCAGCTGCCTCTATTTCAAAAGAAATTTCCATTTCCTTTCTCCGATAGAGGTAATAAATATCTCTAATTGTTAGAAGGACTAAATACGGCTTAGTTCTCATGCTTTAATTGTTGCTCTGTTTTGTTGCCGAATATATGGAGGGTAGGAGGAATGTGTGTTGGAAGTTTTAGCCCAATAATGTTCGTGCCATTGGTTTAGTTACCTCGCTACGTAATTAACTGCCCGTATTTTACGATTAAAGCCACTCTAAGCCTTAAACAATGGTGAAAACCGACGCAGATATACACGAGTTACAAACGTATAAATAATAGTTTGTTTTGTTAAAAAAAACGCGTAAATTATTACATTGGGTATGTTCGACTGGATAATAATAAATTTTTCTTTTTATTTAAAAAATAATTTAAAAAATATGAAACTTATAAATACCTAAAGGTATAGGACTAATGCATAATGGAAACTCTATTAAATAGTCTTTTCTTGGTAAAATAATTATGTGTACTTACTTTCTAAGAACTTAACGGCAATTAGACATCTTCCTTTGCAGATATCAATTCTTCAGCTCAGGTTCTATTGTATCTTCATCTTTGTATATGAAGACTATATTGATCAAGATCTAGATATAATGTAGTGTATAATTTACATAAAAATATTTCAAACATAAAAAATTTAGACGTACAAAAATTTTTAAAATAAAGGCCTCGATATACAAAGAAAAGCCAAAAGGATTACTTTTACTTCCACTCTATCACTTACACGACTCTCAGGGGTAGATCTAAAACTCTTCGTTACATCACCCTGTATAGCTAAATCGCTGAAGTCTCATCTCCATTCCTGGCACACCCTGGAAATAACTGCGCAGTCATTTGAGAATTCGACCTCTAGGAAAGTTTTCTGAGTGAATTTATGCCGTGGTAGTAAATTCTACCAGACGGGAGTGACAGATTGTAGGAACATGATAGTGGCGGAAATCTTGCGAATAATGTCCCTGGCATCTTAAACAGGTAAAACAAAACGATTCACTGATTTATAGTTTGAAAGGATTACTCTGTGTTGGTGCTAATTAACGAGTTGATGTACATTTAGTAACACTGTAAGAACAGCAATAACTTTGCCAGTGTGTTCAAATTTAAATAAACAATAATGAAAAATGTTATGAATTTTAAGAAGTAGGTATGAACAGTATGTTCCAAAAGACCTATAACTCTTGTAAATAAGAAGTTTTTTAAGATTTTATTTCATTTGCATGTCGTAGAAATGTATCATAAATTGTTCTTCTATTAAAAATATTGTATCACTTCATATGACTAATGATAAATGTTTATGTTAACAATGCTATTGAGGTCGCAATAAAAACATCATTTTAAAAGAAATAAAGATTAAAACAAGAAAAAATTAGTTGTAACTGAGAATTTATGTTCGTATCAAAATATAAAAGACATTAATTCCAATAGAATGTCCATGACCATTTCATTATTAAATGTTTATAAAGTTATTTGTGTGGTATCAAGGTGATCGACCTCGAAATTCCTGACCGCGAAACATATTTTCTAAGAGCGTTCTATAATTAGAATTAGGAAAATGTCGTGAAAAATTCAACGCTGGAAAAAATCGTTGAGTGGGACACCTTTTCTTATTTATTTTGTGCGGAATACATCTCATTTTGTGGCGTCGCCCCCGCCCACGCTATCTAGGCCGAATACCGATAATCCCATCTTTCGGTGGAATAAAGTTTGTAGCGGCCTGGAAAACATTAACGACAAACTTTCCTTGAATGATATTATTCAATGCGTAGCCTTGAGCCGGAACGATAAACGTTTATAATGTGTTCACTATTTATATTGTTGACTTTGGTTTTTATATCATTGTCATTGTCGTGTTTTCACGTCTTGGGAATTCGAACATTTATGTAATATCCGTTCTTTTAAAGCTGGGATAATATTTTAAAATGCTAAAAGCATACAAAAATAAAATACAGGCATGTCTGAAATGTTTCAGAATTTATAATAATAAAAATGTAGGTTATTAAGAGTATCTATTTGTAGAAATTATGACTAATAGGGCAACTATATAATTATCATGAACGAATGAAACTACATATCATGCATGAAGTTATGCTGTGCTATTAAAAATGATATACTTAGATTAAATTAAATCTTTGAAATGAATCGTGAAATAATAATCAATTTAGTAGATGCAGTGCATTTTCAATTTGTATATTTGGACAGATACATACGAATACAAATATCCTAGATGTAACTCCAATGGAGCGTGTGCCAAAACTAACTGCTATCAGTCTTACCTATCTCTTACTCGAGGCGCTCATTAATCTTTTACTTATGCAAGGTTTTTTGGAGACGTTCGTACTAAATGGAACTGTGGAGGTGACTGAAATTTATTTAAGTCCTTTTGGTAATTTAACCACCTAACGTAGTAATTTGGACCTAGAGAGTTGATGGTGTGTAATTGTAAATTACAATTCTAAAATAATTTGTTAATAAGTAATAGTAAACCAAACGTTTGGACCATTTTTTTTATTTCCTCTCAGAAACATTTCTATAAAGCCTGAAATTTATATAATATACCTACAATCTAACTTTATAAATATAATTGAAAATATCTTTTACAAGTAACAAAACTTTTATACATAAGTCAAATTTTTGAGGTATGATCATTGATCAAATCATGCTTACGTTTTCAATTCGAAATTTCATCTAACGGAATCCCACAATAAGCAAGCCATCGATCTAACAGGCTCTTGACGGCCTTTTCTTTAATTATTCCGACATTATAAAAAATTACTCATTAAAATAACATCAAATGAGAATATGATTATAGCGATGAGTGCGTCTGACCTCAATCTTAAGAACGTTTAAGTGCGACTACGGTTATATTACGGTTTTATACCCTCGTGGATTAAGTCCGGAAACATATTGTCAGTTTCTATTAAAAAAGTTTTGACGCGGTCTAGGCGACCACCCGAAAGCGGTCTAATATTTGGCTTTACACAAAATCTAAAACAAAATATTTTCCAAGTTTCTCCACATGCGGGTTACATTTTTTACATTTTTGGGTATTTCATACTGAATACAACCGGACTAAAGAAATAGACGCTTTCTGTAGTAGAATATCAGTATTATATCAGTGTTAAACACCTTCAAAATATGCAATAACTTTGAATAAGTATTGTTTATCGTGATGTACAATCATGTAACTAAGTAAGTGTTATTGTTAGTAATTTTATATGTTCCAACTTATGGGTTCTTAACTATTAATAAACTATGTACATAATATAAAAATATAAAATAGATAATAAAAATAAATTACTATATGGAACCCAGATAGGTATCAATGTCACTACAATGAGGCAAGGTGCCCAAAACACTAGCGACATTACCTCTTTGAAAGGTCAGACTGATATGCTGGCCAAAGTAGTCCCCAGATTACCACCTGTAGATTTGACGAGGCGAGAAGACAGCTCTTTGTAAAACTTTTCCAAGTTGATTTAAATTATTTTCTACAGATCATGTACGAGTATATTTAGTATATATTACTTATAAATGAATACATCTATTTGATGTTTTTATTTTCTAACCGAATATTTTCTTCGTTTCTAGTTGCACTGAGAAATACAATTGAAACTATTCGAACAGTGCAAAAAGCATTACTAGAAAATGTCTGGATTTTTTTTGATTTCTCAACAATTGAGCTCGTAGAATCTGAATGATTTGTAATAAACCACCACAGTG
>DVXP01003702.1:0-11029 GCA_018235645.1 Junonia grisea
CGCGGACAGACAGACAGACAGACAGACGGACATGACGAAACTATAAGGGTTCCGTTTTTACTACGGAACCCTAAAAAGTAACGTTAAGTAGAAGAATAACAAAGTAATAAAACATTTTTCGACAGCAATTTCACTTCTGTAAACGGTGGCGATGGCGTCACATTGTGTTTGTTAAAAAACTCTCGTAGTCGCCAACACAACAGCCTCAATCGTGCGTACACGCTGTAAATTTTCCATGGGTTTCATGACAATAAACCGCATCGTAAACAGGGGCCCAGATAAGGGCTTAAATGTTTTTTTTCTTTATTATGGAGTACGCACATTGTACGTTTTTTTTATATCAGAACTTCAGCGTCTATTTATTTCATTCCTAAATTTACTTTCCTTCTAAAAGTTTAAAATTTGATATATGCTTAAGTCTGTCTTCCGGAACTGGAACCGGAACACAACAAAAATGAGAAAACACAGACTACGAAATCATCAGTAGGATTGATAAATGTTTCTGTTTATTATGAGCGGGGATCGTACTCGTGACCATTACGGTTACTTCAGTTAGTTACAGTCAAATGTTAGTAGGTTATTATTAAAAAGTTTGTGTTTTGTATTAATGGCAGATAAACGAACAAGTGGATCACATGATATTAAGTGATAACTAGGCTTGCAACGAATATTCGGTTATTATTCGGTATTCGGCAACTTTTATGATATTCAGCCGAATACTGAATATTATATTAATTATGACGAGTTTGTTTATACCTGAACGATAAAGTTTGAAATTCACGTTTACAATGTGCCACACATTTCAAATGTGAATTTCAAACTTGTTATATATTACTCACGGCATACGTTTTGTAACATCAAAGTTGTATAAAACAATCACTTGGGTTTATGTTATGAAAATATATATTTACAATTTAAATTTTTGACTACAAATGATCGTAAAACAATAACGTGTGTACAACTTTTGACGCTAAAATCCTGCCGAATACTTTTGCCGAATATTCGGTATTCGGTATACTGCCGAATGTACTATTTGTTGCAAGCCTAGTGATAACTACTACCCATAGCAGTACCAGAATATTGACAAAAGTGTTGCCGGAGAAATAACAAAGTGAGGGGAGGAAGTGGTAGCCAGTAAGGAAAGGACTAAAAAGGGGATATGCGATTCCGGTTCTAGTTGTAACTAACTAGCCTTGCTGTCAGAGTCAGAGTGTGGTGCCGGTCCAGTCAACCCACTTACTAGAAGTCAGTCTCACTAGGAAGTACCACAAAACTACGGTATTATTTTGGGCAATTACTCGTAAGGTATTATCAGGTACGTTCAGATTATTACGATAAGACCCGTTATTTGAAATAAATATTGAGAACTATGGTAGTTGTAACTCGACAATGTGTGGCATACTTTATATTCTAATGTAGCCTCCGCTCGGGTACAGCAATGAATTACGGCGAGACACACTGTTGACATAATAGCGTTTTCTTCGTGATAGCTGTTTAAAATATGTCATGTCCAAGTAATGAACATTTGAGAGAAATGTCCTATCTAGTTATTATGTAAGTATTTTAGTCATATTTCACTCTTATTGTTAGTTTCGATAACTTGTCCTCAATTCCTAATACGTTGGATAGAAATTGATAAAGATAAGTTAATTGAAACCAGCCCATTATCTATAAGTATAGTCTGCTACTGAATTTTAATAAATTGCATTTGAAAATGTATAGAGGAACCACATTACTCTTCCTTACAATTGTAATATAATTATTTAATAGTATTGTTAAGACACCTTATGGCGTTGTCTTGTAATTCAGCATCCTTAATTGAAATAATGATATTAAACCCAGCTTTAGAGTCTCAAAGGAGTCAATGTCAGTTTAAACACACTTTAACGTCAAGATTAAAATCAAAATCACTGAAAATGTACAAATACATCTACTATATTTCTTAAAATCTATTATAAACACGACCTTAGTGACTCTTATTCGATTTTGTACGTCATAAATCTATTTAAAAACCCAAAAATTATAAGCAACTGCTAACTCTAAGTATCTAATATACATACCATACATGTATCTACACTAAATATAATACACAACATTATACATTTAGTTTAACATTACTTTTACTCGCACCCACTTATAAAAATCTTGTTTAGAGCCTTCCTCCCATGAAATCGATGTTAAAAATTTTAAAATGAAAAGTATCTGAATATTCTGTACACTTCAGGTTTTAAATGAAACAAAAATAATGATACTCATTTCAATTTAAAATTTCAACATGAAATTTTATTTCATAGCTATAGTATCGATCAAGATTAGGTAGTTCTATGGACATACGAACCTGTCTTGTGAGATTTCAGTTCTTCAACAAATAAAAGCTTCGAGCAAAGCTCGATCGCCCAAGTACTTATAATAATACAGACACTGATACTGTTGAACGATTGAAATTAATCTTTCTAAGCTACAAGTAAACTGATTGATATTATTCAGTGAAACAGAAAATTATACTTAATGAATTAATTAAACAGATGCTTTAGAATATTTATCACGTAAATCGCTTAAGAACATTATAAATTAGAATTTAAAACAAGCGAGACAAATTGAAATCAGTCGGCGGCCGAGTCGGGCGACACTAATTAGCTCAAGCCGCTCGCCTGCCGACTTGATAAATTATTATGAATAACACAATAATTATTTATTACTTTTAAAGTAAATAATTAAACAATAACTTAATATACATATGTATTATATACAGTATAAAAAAGGAAATTGGGCGTATAAAATAAACTACATACATGGATTCCAGATAGCAATCGATGTTACTACAATGAGGCCAGGTGCCCAAAACACTGGCAACATTGCCTCTTTGAATGGCCAGACTGATAATCTGGCCAAAGTGTCCAATCAATGTTTATTAAAGGAATATGTTACAGAAAATATAATGCTGACGGAATTTTAGTTACTCCACATATTTTATTATATCTCTCGCTGACTTGGTTAAGTGGTAAAACATTTATTAGGTTAACTTAAAACGTAAAGAAAATTTACTCATATTTATCCTTGGGGTTTTACTCATGAAGGAAAATAATTAGACGAGCTTTTGTTTAGTACCGAGGTTATTGTGTATTCAGGACGTATTTATCTTTGCAATTGTTCGACTTCGTCATGTTTGTGTACGTGGCTGCGAATTAAAACATAATATTACATATAAATAAATGAATAAAGTTACTTCAAATAAAGTCATATTAATTTTGTATTTTTTTCAGAAGAAAAACTTTTTTGTATGTTTTCTGCTAGATGGAAGCGTTACTTCGTAACTTTTTAGTGGAATAAACGATTCTTCCGTGCTAGCTACATTAATGTATTGATTTCTACATTCAAATCTATATATAAATATTTACACTTAAATTGGAATATTTTAGTTTGATAATTTTTAAAATAAATAAATGTAATGGAAAATCCTAACATTCTAACCACCGTCATAAAGTAAATTATAGTCTTTTAAAAGTAAAAAAAGTCTCAACTGACGTTAGTTTGAAGGAAATAGAAATACAATTACTTTCTACTCTTTTACTACAAAATTGTTTCACTCTATTTTATTGAAAAGAACTTTGAGAGAAAATCATCCGAATGTAATGGTATTAAGTTGTATAAAAGATCATGTAGATAACATTGCAATAAATCTCATCAAAACTATATGAAATGGCTTAATTGTTTTTTTATATTAAGATTTTTGTTTTGGATTTTTTATGTGCATACTTTTAAGTTATATTTATTTGGTTATTTAGTTGGCCGTCTCTCAAAACCGTTTATCTTAGGGCAAAGGTCTATGATCCATTAAAAATGTAAATAATTCAAACTTCTATTCTTAAAGAGAACAGGATACTTGAAAGCACTAAACAGGAAATGCTAAAGTATAATTAAAAATATGTAATGTAACCATGTAATCTGAATTACGTATTTTATATAATCAATAAAATTAACGATCACTTATTTCCAAGCGTCCTATACAAGAAATTACAGCAGCACTTTTTATTTATATTACCGACACTTAAATCGAGAGCCATCGGCTTGGATGTAAATTTAATCTTCGCTGAGTTGGCACTAACGGGGACCGTGGAGCAATTGGATTTTGAGTAAGTCGTTATCGTTATAATCAATTTCAGAGCTAAGGAAGCACTCGGTGAGGTAAATTGAACATTGAACACCAATAAGGTTCTAAGTTCTGTAAGGCTGTATTTTTTGCATTATTAAAATTCTGAATAGCTTGATTTTATGACATACTTTAAGTCAGGGTTTATCTGCGTTATGTACGAGTATATTGAGTAAATATGTTGTCTGTGCCTATGTAACTAAATGTGGTGATGCGGTAGAGAACACAGTTAGCTAGTTCATTAGATTTTGTTCTTTGCGTTCATGTATAATATCACAATTTTAACAAAAGCTGCATAAGACATAGGTAAGACTACGTCTGATTACTAAATTTCGTTATGCTCTTTATTCAAGTTTTTTACGATGCAATAGAAGGAAAATAAAGCAATAATATGAATGTAAGTATACATTTTTCAGTACCAAGTAGATTTGCCTTAATAGGTCGCCGAGCTAGATTAAATTTAAACAAATTTAACGTTTCACTCCATTTTTACTATCAGAAGCTGTTACGAATTCCCGGGAATCATTTTGTTGGTAATCTAAGCTGGAATTTTCTACAATTTAATACCATTTTTGAATTCATTGATTCGTACAATATTGAACAAATAATTTCTAAAAATCAAATAACATGACAGTATTATGCTAATTGTTACGTTAAAGAACGTAAGATCAATTTTTAAGTCATAAAAAAACATTCGGAAAAAGTATATTTGAATCAGGATTTTCATTCCAATACTTGAAATACTCGTACCAGATGTAATCTGTAATTGCGAGCGAAACTAGTCTAGCATCTATTAAAGAGAAGTAACAACTATTTCAGTGTAAAATTAGGCAACAACAATTTTGATCAGGGCATTATTTCGTACAAAGGCTTCTATTTGGTGGCACTCATGCTTTATGCATGAAACACTATTGAGTATCGGTGGCTGTCAAAGTTGGGATGTGTTTTCTAGTACGTTGAACTTGATGTGATAGCCCTGCGGTTTTGGAGCAGATATCAGTAGTTCTCGTAATAGGGAAGCATGTATTGGATTTAAGCATTTGCTGGTTCATCCATGTTCAATTAAAATACCAAGCTTATTATGCAAAGCTAACAGAAGAACGTAATCATTATATTTATACATTTTTATGAAAAATCATTTTTAATAGTTTCACTTTTGTTTCTAAATAAGTGAAAGAGTGCAAAATTTAAATAAACAAATTGCTGTTGTTTTTTGTTCATGAAAAATAATTATTTAGGTCCACTTGATTTCTAATTTTGTAGTAAATCGTGACATCGATAGTTTTTCGAAGTTAGCTCTATGGACTATAATTGACAGTTCGCTAGATTATTTATTTTTTTCACTACTGCTTTGTTAGATATTCATATCATTATAATTCGTATACAATTCGTATTAACGTGTCGTACGTCATCAAAACTCAAGTACCTATTCAACTTCTCACAATAAAAGGAACTTTTTCGTCGTTTCAACGTTTTCTTCCATTGCTAAGAGACAGATGCCCACCTGTCTGGGTTATCCAGGGTTTGTTAGTAAGATAATATATAAATCAACGTAAAAATGTTATAAAAATGTGTAACTCAATATGATTTTAGTCAAACACAAAAATATATACATATTTCGGGGAATCACAATATCTAACAAAATCAGACGAAATTATCATAGGTCTTGTAGGAGTTTTCAGGGTTAAAGGCGGGTATAAATATACGCGCTGTTTCAGGCAATTTTATTATAATTTTATAATATTTAGAATTTCGAAACAAAAATCAATTTTGATTCATTTATGTTATGGGCAAACCAAAGTATCAGAATATATGTACTGTACGTGCTTTTATTTCTTCTTTTATCACATAATGTTGTATGTTTTTTTTTCTAAAAATGATCCTCAAATGAAAACGATTTCAAATCGTTTTGAAATGTTTTTCAAAACTGTTGCAATAAATGTTCGCGATTTAATTCCTTAAAATTAGTTTTATTTCACTTAAAATTAGTTCTATTGAACAAACCATAGGAAATATCTACTAGGTAGTAATTTATTCTAGAAATATTTCATTAAAAAAAAATAGAGATTTTTTTTATACGAATCTCTAGAAATAATTGAAAGCTTTTAATTTCGAAAACAAACGTTTGCCCTAAGAAATTGTTCGCTAACTGTTTGTACCTATAGCCCAACAGAAAATGAAGTAATTATGTCTTGAAAGTGTTTACCTTGTGCGCAACACAGTAACTTGCGTTTCACTCAGATTATTATTTTAACATGATTTGCATCTACTTGTAATTACAAATTTTATTGTTAATATGAGATCATTATTATACTTAAATCAAGGCAACAATATACAAAAACGAACTCACATTCCAACAATTCCGTGTAATAACTTATTTCGTAACTTCTGTTATAAAATAACTTATGATAATTTGTATTTGACACAGATGGTATAAATAAATAAAATTGAAATATAATGTCAAAAAATGAAAAAAAAAAACTGCATGACGAAACTTTTAATGAAATAAATGATATCTGATGTTACAAAAGGTGGTGCTACCTTTATTTTAGGAACGGAAATAATAATACTTAATAATAATAATAATACACTTTATTGTACACCAAAATATTAAAAAAAATACAGTGAAATTAATACAAAAGAAATTAAAATATAATATATAAGGAAATAATATTCCTCATGAAAAAATTAAAACACATAAAATAGTCAAACGTGGACAAAGTTGCAGACAGGCGCTAGTTAAATGTAAGCTTTCTTTTTTTACCACAGCCCACTTATTATTCTAGTCCAGATCAGACATTTTACGTATTTTTCAAACCGAGCGATTGCCATCTGACCTCGGCAATCCCTAAGGGCACGACCATAACTCTTTAGATTAGAATAATTTCCCTACATAGAGGTTTTCCCTACCTGCGATCATTATCGGTTGTTTGTGACAACGACCGAATCCGACAGCTGAACGTATTCTCTGAGGGGCGATGAGGACTGTACGGTGACAAATAAATACAAATATTTACTCTTGAGTTGGTATCGAACGAGTAACAATTCGCCGGATTTAAAGACAAACTTCTCCATTTCTACAATTCATAGTCATATTTACATTTTCGAATGTTAAGATTAGACAATATGAATGTACCTGCATATAATTTATTATTAAGCTTAATAATTATTAAGCTTTATAACAACATTATTATAACAACTATTCATTGCTTATGTATTCGAAAGATAAATTTTGAAAAAGGCCTAATACTATTTTAAATAATTTTTAGTTTCTTATCCCTATATTATATATACAATTATACATACATATATTTTATATTTCTTAACAATATAAAAATACAGAAATTACGAATATAGATCTGTGTCCAATTATACGTTGAACTATAAAATAAAATAAAGTAAAAAATTAAACCGACTTCAAAAAAAGGAAATTAACTAAAAAATATGAAAATGACCTTTTGAGGTCGGTGTGTATAAATCTCTAAGATTGACACAAGTAACACACCCACCTCAAAAAGGTTTATTTCATGTTTTTTAATTAATTTCCTTTTTTTGAAGTCGGTTTAATTTTTTAAATTACTTTTTGTAATTTTTTATTTTAATGCCGTGTCACTGAAAAATTCTCAAGCTAGGCCGTTACACACGCACGTTTTATTCTATGATTAAAAAAATACCGATCCGATTTTGATGAACACCATACCCTGAGTTGAAACAAATATAAGCCACTAAAAAAAGAATCATCAAAATCGGACTAGTAGTTTGGGAGATATAAGCGGACAAACAAACAATTATACAAACAGTTTTGTAAGCTTCTAATAAAGCTGATATGGACTAACATATTCAAAAACTGAGCAATTCTGCCTTTAATATTGATAATAATCTCCTTCTTTTTGAAGTCGATTAATACAAGAAGAAGTAAGAAGTACAATTTCATACTCATTTGAAATATCGTTTATAAACAAACATCTCATACAAATATTGTTCGTATTTCTTCGACGTCTGACAGTGTGTACAAGCTTGTAAGCTTCTTGCACTTAGCTGTGAAGTTAAAGACGAGACCTCTTGAAACAACTACGTAGGCGGATAGATTCGGTCGCTCGCTGGAAAAGTAAACTAGACAAGGTACGCAATGTTAAATTTGATCGAAAGGATCCACTATTAGGATAAACAATGTTTTGAAAATATAGTTAAAAATAAATTTATTTAAAACATTTTATTTCCACATGGTAGAAGGTTTTTACATAATATTTTTTATAAAATATTTTGTGTTTAGGTATGAATTAATTATTTTCTGTTGTTATAGTTATCTAAGTTTATCAAAATATTATTTCAAACCTTCGCTAAATTATTATTAAGCGATGCAAGATACATAATCCAATCTTAATTAAAACCCTAAAACAATAAATATAAATCAATTCTTAGAATCCATATGATATACTGGCAACAGTATAAAAGGGACAGGACGGCAATTTTCGAGATCACTAAGTTAAGTCCGAGATGTAACAGCAAGTTACATCTCGGACTTAGCGGAAGCTCTGCTTGATTGTTATTCTGCTAAAGTCATTACTTTTGTTGCTAAAGTTAATCGAGAACGTATTTCATTGTTATTCTGTAAATTCTTTAAATTAAATAATTGTTATAGTGTCTAATCTTTCTCTTTTAATCCTAACTGCTTCTTATTTCTTATACGTATTATTATGTATGGTGCTGAGTGTTGGGTAACCAAAGGGAGGGATGAGAAGAGATTGCATGCGGCAGAGATGAAAATGTTGAGTTGGATGTGTGGAGTGACAAGAATGGATAAAGTACGAAATAATTATATAAGAGGGAGTTTGAAAGTGGCACCAGTGATAGACAAGTTGAGAAGTAAAAGGTTGGCATGGTATGGGCATGTAATGAGGAGGGATGAATACCATATAACGAGAAGAATGCTAAATATGAATGTGGAAGGATATGTGGGTCGGGGTAGACCTAAAAAGAGTTGGATGGATTGTGTAAAAGATGACATGAGTGAAAGAGGGGTGACTGTTGAGATGGCGGCTGATAGGCGAGAATGGAAGAGAAAAACATGTTGTGCCGACCACACATAAAGTGGGAGAAGGGCAGGAAGATGATGATGATAATATATTATATTTTTAACCCCCGGCCAAAAAAGAGGGGTGTTATAAGTTGGACCGCTATGTTTGTCTGTGTGTCTGTGTGTCTGTGTATCTGTGTGTCTGTATGTCTGTGTGTCTGTGTGTCTGTCTGTGGCACCGTAGCACCTAAACGGGTGAACCAATTTGGATCCAGTTTTTTTGTATGTACATCAATACATACATACATTTACACAACTGCTTTATTTTTAATGAAATTTTTCGCAAGCAAGAGTTAGTTTATAATAATCTTTGGCTCTATATTTAAACAGTTTTACCCCAGAACCTACAGTCCCACAGTTAAAAATATTATTTCTTTAGCAAAACATTTTTTGGAAACCTATCAGGTATATACCTACAGTACAATTGAAATGTCATTTGCATTTTAACAACCTCTATAAATACGTATAAACTCAAAGCATATAACTCTATTTTACTTTTTATTTACCTATCACAAAGTCAATAAATATAAGGTCCGTAGACATATTGCTTAATAAACAAAACGATATGCACGCACCTTTATAGCCAATCAAATACTGCCCCAGGCTAAACTTTTGTCTAGATACCCTGTACAAATCTAGACAAATTACCGTTCTAGCACTAACAAGCCCCAGTTCGTAATGTTTATAATTAATTTGAATAAATAATACATTTCATTTAAATAATTGCCGCCATTATTTCTCGTTAATATTCAATTTCAATGTATAATAACGTTTGTCTGTCTTTGCGTTTATTAACTATTCAAAAATGGAGGTTATGTTTTTAGATTTTGTAGTATTTTCTTACATTTTCCTCATTGGGTACTTAAAATTAAAATGAAACAATTTTAAATGAATTTAAAATGCGTAGTTATGTATGTTAGGTATATTATATTATATATTTTTTCACCCTAATATCTTGAAAACTTACAGAGTTCACATCAACTTCATTCAGTGTAAGGCTTCTCATTTCTTTAAAAATTATAAAACTATGTATAATCCAATAACACAAAAATATTGTTAACAAAATAAAAAATTACAATAACATCACTAAATAAATATAATTATTAATTAGCATTTAATATTATCAACTATTAAACATGCCTATCTAAACCCAGTCCTAAACAGCCTAGGTTCCGATAACGCCTAGCTAGGCAATACATCGCGAACAATGACAAACGGCCGCGACCGCCAACAAGCGCGAACATTAGACTTGCAATTAATTTGCAGTGACTGATTGAGACTCTTAATATTATCTTATTGCTTGTATTATCTGTAAAATGGTATTTATTTAACATAATCATATAGTAACTATTAGGTACTTACTTTTTTACAGTATAAGCAAAATCCTAAATAAATAAACGAAGTAAAATCTTCAGTATGCACAACATTTGTCATTTCTTAATAAAATCCAAAACTTTAAATAAACTATGTAATTCACAATATTATAATCCAAAAACCTAAATTATAATAACAATAGATACTAAGTAAAATATTATCAAGTATTTATCATGCCTATCTAAACCCAGTCCTAAATAGCCTAAGTTCCGATAACGCCTAGCTAGGCAATACATCGCGAACAATGACAAACGGCCGCGACCGCCAACGAGCGCGAACATTACGCTTGCAATTAATTAGCAGTGACTGATTGAGACTCTTAATATTATCTTATTGCTTGTATTATCTGTTAAATGGTATTTATTTAACATAATCATATAGTAACTATTAGGTACTTACTTTTTTACAGTATAAGCAAAATCCTAAAT
>DVXP01003703.1:0-11028 GCA_018235645.1 Junonia grisea
TTTTTTTATAATTAAGTGTAACAGTATTTATGGCCAGACTAAGTATATTTGAAGGGAAACACAAAATTGTATTTAAATTAAGGATAGTTAGTTCAAGTGAATGTCTCGTTATACCTGAATAACCCAAAAGAGCGTATAAGAAAGAACAAAATTACTTTTTTAATTTCATTCAAATTAAGAGTAATAGCTACTGGTTTAATCTTTTTAATTTGATATACTTCTTTAGTGCAATAGTAAACTAACCGGATTCCTTTATTTTTGCTACGGTCTTCGTCGCGGTCGTACCTCTCCTGAGAAAATTACATTTTTTCTCCGTCATTTGGCGCGCTAGCTCAGATTGTATTTTATCTTTATGTGTAATCATAATTCATGTTCTTTTGCTCTTTTCTGTAAAGGAGATTGCTAGGTGTTTAAGGTTTCCACTCTTATCTGTTTTACTTGTAAATGTCGCACTCACTATTGTTTATTAAACTGGATCTCTACACTCGATATCGTTTATGTGATGAAACTCCAAGATTTTGCTTCGACTCGAATAAAGATATTGTCTCTTCTTTTTATTTTGTAAGATAACCTTGCGACGTTGGACTAGTGCCACGTTCAAACAGAATAAAATGAAATAAGTCTAATAGACAGCCAAAGTACATATCGTATATGTACAAATAATTAAATTTCATAACATTAATATTTACTTTCTATACCTTTAATTTGACCCCCAAGGGCGTCCATTCGCTACTCACAAACAAAATGATAAATGAAGATCATCGGTAGTTACTGTAATATAAACGCTGATAGATTGATTGTAAACGGGCATGTGTGCCTATCGATCGATTAGTTCCTACCTGGACGTGGCCCCGAGTTTCTCTTATGGACGATTATGTTTAATGCCCTTCAAAAATGTTAAGTGTTAGCTTATGATATCCTATCGTTTAAAGTGTAGTCCTTTTTCTATCTACATTAATAGATGAGTTCGTGTAGAAGCTCAGACAGCGCCCGTTACTGACCCCGTTAGTGGAATCAAATACTTTTGTTGATGATTACATAACTCAAAAGGCGGTAACTAGCTTTCGCTCTCGACAATCCATTTTTCTTCCGCTTTCTACAACGGCGTCCGAAGTCAAATACGAAAGATTAATTAAATAATATTCAATAAGCGTTGTTTGATTAACAAAAGAGTAATCTGTGGCGGCATCTAACATAAATACGAACCACTCGTCGAGCTGATTTCAATCACCATCATTCATTATTCACTCACTTCCTTTTGCATTTGCCGAAGTATATTCGCCAGTTTTGTTTTGTTTAACTTTCATATTTCAAACTCCTCGAGAGGAAGTGCGATACAATACTTGATATAATTGAATTGATTTTAAGTTCGTGTTTTTGCTAAATGGTCGGTTTGATTTGCGTTTCCTCAAACATTTCCATTATTTTGACACGATTAAGCAACTCGTGTAATGAGCGCGTTGTATCTTTAATTTTGTACGCATTGTGTGCGTGTATCTAGAAAGCAATTTAAAAAAGGTATTATGATTCATTGGGTAAATAAACTGAGGTTTTATGTATCAAAGCACGAAGCGTAGCACTCTCGAGAGCATTTTTTCTTATCATTAGTTGACGTGAAATAACACTTCTGCGTTGTATCGTGATCCAAAAAAATAAATTGTGTGAAAAATTACGATGATTACATCTAATAATGGACGTCGGACTTGTTTGATGGTTAATGCCAGAGATTGGCATCATTAAGCGCAATGATGGTGACCTAGAAGGGTATTTTATTTTCTTTGCTGATTGACTATTAATTGCATTGCAACAGTACACCATAGATTCCCATATACGGTTAACATACGGTATATCCGAATATATATAGAGTCAATTTCAATTACTAAAAGTCGTAAGTTCATATTTTAAATGTTATCTTTAAATAAACAACTTATATTATTGCAGTTTTATATCAGACGACGCTAAAAGTAATGAGACATTTTGTTATCTAACCAGATACGAGGCCCATTAAAAGATATTTCTCAGAGCTAGCTATGACGATAAAGGTTAAAGTATCTGTGAAGCTTATTTCAAAGGTTCCGATACTTCAATGTTGAGTAAAAATGCTATTTGTAAAATAAATATTGCATTTAAGTGAAATAACTATTATAATTTATTTAAGTGCAATAAAGATAAAAAGAGGATTTTTAAGTGACTTCAAATGACGAATCATTTATTACGAACAACGAAGGTTGGCAAAAAAAAGAAATTCAATTTAAATTTAATTTTTAAAACTTTAAACAAACTTGTCAGTCATCACGATCTTTATTTTCGTAAATATAAACCCTTCGTCAAGTCACGAAATATTTGACATGTTCGTGCCACTGTATGCATCCGAGGACAGGCCCTTTTGCCATATCATGCAATTAAAACGGTCCATCGACAGACAGTAAGCAGATGCCCATCACTTTTATCAAATACATTAAACTGAGCGCCCGTTTCTCCATTTCGTTTTTCGTTTTTTCATTCACATAAAACCCTCTCCCGACTTAGATAACGCGTAATGCGTTGGCTTCTGAAGAATAATTAAAAGTCCATTTTTATATTTACTCCGATAACAGTGCGATGGAACGCTAATTAAGAATTCGAATGTTCATTACGATTCCAAAAAAGGTTTTGTTATCGGGTATATATCATTACAAGAACTGGTTGATTGCATGTCGAATTACCGGTAAAATGTTTTTTAGCCTCTTTTGTTTCGGCCGTTTTGATTGCTTACATTTCGTTTTATTCAAACAGAATCCACAATTATTTAAGTTAATTTACCTTTAAAAAATTGAAAAGGTTTTCGTTAAACTCCCATTCAAGTCAAATTGCTTGTCCGTAATCCACTACTCCTTTGGAATTTATATTTTAGGGAAAAATGTGGAACCCTTGACGGTTCTTTATTATGCTTTAGTGCGGATTTAATGACCCGGTTCTCTTATGAAGACTGCCGAAGACCTCAAGAATAGGTCGTTTTCTGTAAGGATGGATCTTCATCCTCCTGAGCAGGATAAAACCGCAAAATGGAGCTAAAGGCTAACTTTAGTAACATTTTGCGGTAAGATACACTTCTAGTTTTGTATATTGTATCCTAGATACTACTGTAATGCGAGTTTATTGACTTGTGCTATTTTTATAAAACTAGTTTCGTCTTTAATTGGAAATGTGTAATGTAATACTATTTTTAATGTTCTTAAACAAAGATCCTATCTTTAGAGATCGCCTATATCAATTCTTTATATTTGGCTATTAACACCATTCTACAAGTTGGTATATCGAATTACCTTATGTTTATCGATATACAAAATCATTAAATTAGATAATATTTATATGCATACCATACTTTACTTTAAGAAATTGTATTTTTAACATTTTTTTTTCACTTAATGTATGGGTACATAGTACGTATTTACTCAAAAAATTTATATTATGATAAAATAATGTTATAAAAAAATCCTGCAAAAACTATTCATTATAATATCATAATATCCTCGTTATTAACCAACACGTACCTACCATAGTTATATTGTAAACAATGTCTTTATCTTCTCATCGAACTGCGAAAGGAATGTCTGGAGCTTGTTAACTTTTTATTTGTTTAATTGTATATTAAATCGATTTTATTTAAGGTTACCTTTTATTTGTTCACAGTTCGCGGCACCCCGGCCTAGCGGGGAGTCATCGTGTTTGCAGGGCCCCGACTGTTTTATGGTGAGGATACATTTTTTTTCTCTGATCCAATACAGTTTACAAAGTAATAATTCAATTTTAATACCAATTAATTTTAGCATACAATTTTAAGTTATCGTTAGACGCGGTTATTGCCTCTTGCCATAAAAATAAATCTTATATTTTTTAATTTTTAATTCAATAACTTTTAAATTCAATTAACAATAGCTATCAATCTCACATTATATTATCATTTTGTATTTTTAAAATCATTTTATGTCCTAAAATAGTAATAAAATAGTAGATTTTATGGTCACGTTACAAGCTAAAATTTAATAGTGGGATTGATTCGTGCATACACATTTTAATTAAACATATTATCATCTGAGGATATACCTCAATGTAATCACTATAAAACATTTCAACATGACTCTAACATCGGCTTAGCAATGTTACTGAACAGGATGTAACGTGCTTTTGAATCAAGTTTACGATAATGTTCTCTATGATAATGTTAGCGTACCAAGTCGCACTGAAGCGTGAAACCTCAACCTATACTAATGAATTTACTTTGTAAAATCAATAAAATTGCCACTTCAAAGAACCCGCGGATTCTAGGCGACAGGACATTTTATCAATACCAGTAATTAATAACCACGGTTCAACCCGTTCTCATAATTATTAAAGCTTACCGAGGCGAGAGTGGGCGTCAAGTTAACGTCAACTCCAACTAATGAGTGTTTCAAATGACAAATGCTGTATTTCTCTTGGCCATCATTCTCAGTTTGTCTTGAAGTGTCTGTTGTCAAATATGATTTAATTTTTTTTATTGAATTATTTAATTGGACAGTATTGTCTCTAACACAAATTTTTCGTTGTTAATTTAATAATAAAAAAATATTGTTACCGCAAAATATATTTCATTTATCATTTGAATTTGTTGTTAAGATAGGACAAGTAAATAGGATTTTTTGTTACAGTGCTGGGAAAATTGTGAACTACTCCAATCTAACTTCCAAGTTTGGGGTGCTGTGTGCGATGAAAAAGACATTTGCGTAAGTATTCACTTCATTAACTATTTTACAAGTTACTTATTTTTAAAATATAAACTAAACTTTAATATTTGTTGCAGTTCCCCGGCTGCAAGGTAGCTTGTGAATTTCACACGGAAGCAGCACGAGCATCTCAAACACAACCAGTTATTCACACCAAGGGCGAAGGAGTGATGAGAGTAAGTGGAGCTCTAGCCCGTTGGCCACCACCAGCACCTCGCGCGGCGTCTCGACCAGCTCCTCTCGTCTATGTAGTTATGCGTCGAGCTGCAGAAGGACCTTGGAGGCAAATCATCCAAACACAAGCATTAGCTACTAGAGTCCCATCTAATAATGAAGGCGCTCTCCTTCGTGTACTTGTTGTTGATCCACAGGGTCTTGTCACTATCTACAGTCCAGACGAAACTTGGGTAGCTCATGACACGAATACCTCTAATCATGATGAGCATAAGTGGATTTTGAAAGAAATATCTCTCATTCACCAAAAAGTTCTCGTAATCGGAGAAATAGCTTGGGAACCAAGAATAGCACGTGGAGTTTATCTAGTTACTTGGGAAGTTGATGGAGGTGGCTTAAAAGGAAATCTATTCACTGATTCTACGCGTGTAACTTTGTCTTTATGGCCAGACACTATCTACCACATTCAGGTAGAACTTGTGTCTAGAACGCCGGGAGTTGATAATGAAAAATCTGAAACGATGACCATTGATACGAGTCGCGCTCAGCGTGTTTCGACTGAAAGTGTACAAGACGTAGAAGTAAGTGAAGGAGATCGTCTCATGTCCGTACTGGTTAGTTCTATGCGAGGTGAACGTGTACCAGAACGAGCTCCAGATTCAGAACTAGTGTTGGGATGCTTGTCAGCAATGATTGCTTTCGGATTAGCGGTACTGGCTGCGATTGTATGGAGGCGAAGACGACGAGGTACGTTTCCTGGAACCAACGTGTATGTTGGATCTTCCTCTGTTCTTAAACGAAAGTTAGTAGAAGATTTTGTTCCCGCACCCCATTGCTTTCAACCAGTGATTTCTCCCGAAACCCCAACCAATGGAGCCGCTTCGAGGGATGTGGTTGTGTGACGTCATAGTTTTGACATGCTGTCGTTTGAAGACCGCGTTTTCAGTTCCTAAAGTTGTCGGACAAAACTTTCGCATTAAATAATTGAGTATAGTGCAGTGAAATGGATGAAAGAATGTGATACAATTAAATAAGTTGTGCCAGTGAAAGCAAACATGGCAATAGATTTCTTTAAGAACGATTATTTTTTGTTAGTTATGATGAACGTAACACTTGATATTCTGACGAACTTTTAAAGTCATTGTATATGCTAAAATCAAATTATCTATAATTATTATGATTTTTGGTTCATAGATTTAGGCCAATTGTAAATTATAAAACGTACTTTTAAGTGTATTTATGAATCACAGTAAGATAAACACCAGAAACGTTAGTATTGTAAATATTATGAGAACATGGTAAACCATAATTTTCTAATTATTAAATGATTTTAATGTGCTGTAAATATATGTGTTATAAGGAGCAATTTTCATTAATAAAATTAGGGTAAGGTGTTTTTATCAATTCCGAGATATATCTGAAAATGTATTCCTAAATTGTTTGCAGTCTTCAAACTATATTTGTGAAAGCGCAATGATGTATGAAATTGCCGTTTAATCTTCATTTGTACTGGAAACCATCTCATAGACGTATAAAATAATAAAAATATTTTTACAGCTAGTCCTTATCATTGTTTAGTTATAGCTCGTAGATATATTATATTTTAATCTAATTGCGAATCTTACTTATCCTTATTCTAGAAACTTTACGACTTCTTCAGCAATAAAGGTACATGTATGTATTTGTAAATATTTGAAGCATTTATTGTAAAAACTGACAGAGAAATTATATTTTTCTTGGACGTAAACAAATATTTCTAAATGTTATGAAATGAAATTATCGGTATTTTAATCAGAATCTACGTGGATTTTGTTCAAAAAGTAGTTATTAGTAAAGCAAACATAAAATCGTCTTGTAATTGTTAAATCATGATGTAGTCAGATTTGTTTGAAGTTGATGTTAGCTTTAAACATTGTACTTAAAACTTTAGTTCGTCGTAGGGCATAACGTAAAGGCCAAATTTTGTTTGTGCTGTTAACAAATATATTTTGGTTTATCGATGACCAAAATTATAATAGTATAAGTTAGATGCTTAGTTAAATTTATTTATTTTTGTGATTAATTTCGTACCTTCATTCGAATTTGTAAATAAATATTACTTGCTATATTGATGCAGCTAAAATTTAACAAGTATGAATAAATATGTCTGCCAAATTATAAAAGGTTTTATTTCATTATTCACGTAATGTAATGTAATAGCGTGTCGTTTGTTGTGATAAAGAAAAAATGTATAATTCTATCTTTGTGGTTTACAAAAGTAATCTTAAATATACATAAAAAATAAAATATTAAAATAATATATCGGTCCCTTTTGATTTGTAGAGATTAAACGCACTAACGAATTTAATAAAAGCGATAATTCCAAGCAAGCTTTTAAATAAACATTAACTCACTGGTACAAAGGGCTCATCGGTCGCCTCGTGATTTGAGTCTCGAATAAAACGGTACCATTGTCTAGGGATTAACGTCAACGAAATTGTTGTCAACAAACGCTTGATCAAACAAAAAGATTTGTGCGTCACATTACCCTTAGGACCCCTTTATTTCCAGCGTTCAAACCAACTCGACCATACGAATGAAACTGTTGACTATTTACGGAATTCTTACTTTTAGTTTTAGCCGTCTCATTACCGGAGAATGTCATTAAACTAATCTTGTTAGGAGCTACCTATGTGGTAATTAAAAAAAAGGTTATTCAAACATGCAAATGTGAAGGTAGTATGTAAATAACGTGTAAATCGGAGATAGCTACAGAATTTGAACCATAATAGTCCATATTCATGTTGGCTTCATCATAAATCAAGCCGCGAGATTAGATATGGGCTTTTTGTTTTCACGTCGTTAGAGTCGAATCCGAAAGGTACCTATATTTCTTTTAGACAGTTTAGATATAGCTCATTAGTGCGGACTCCCAGTTTCCTGGTAAGTTTTCATTAACAAAAAAATAATTTTGTTATACAAATGCACGATTATTGTGAGATGGGGCAATTTATTTTAGTTACCCATTTTATTCTCGGCCCGCGGTTCAGTATAAAGCATAGGCTCATAAATAACAAGGAAAATAGAAGGTGAACGCTTCCACGAGTATCCTTTTGGGAACGGCCAAAGCATTCTTTTAAGATTTATTACAGAACTTGAGCACATTTCTTATTCCTTATGTACTTCGCGTCCGATAGAGTTTTGAATTTGGTCACTTTTTTTTTCAATGTTGCTGCACTTTCTAACTTCCCCATTGCCAAACGTTTCTTTGGAAAGAATTATCCTATAGTACACCTTTTATTTTGATTTAACAATAATATTTACAATATTATAGACATGTCTATTCTATTGTATCAAAATTATCTAATAAATATTGTCCCTTCTCTTACTTAAAAGTATATTTCTAGAACAGATAAACGTTACAAAAAATATTATAAACAAAATCCGATCGGCTATAAGATAAGAGCGACACACACTAGGAGCCACAGGATTCGACGATTACGGACCTTACCTGAGATAAGGCAGATATAAAATGCAATCGATATATTTTATGTCAATTTTATCTTAATTGCTGGTGCATGGCGGTATAGAACAGCCTTACTTGTTAACGTTTGTCGATTGCCTGAGAAACGGTCTAGCTAAGTATCGAGGCAGATTACGAAATTTATTTATTAGACAGCCAATGAAATACTAAGGATTTTGAAGACTAGATTCCGTTCGCGATTTCGTCAGTATATTTACTATAAGTGATACAATGCCTTTTAACTCAAAGATAACAAAATATGGTTTGAAATATTAATATTACCGATTATTAGGAATGGAAGATTATAACAAATTTGGATGGGTTTTAATATATTTGTACTACTATTTTTATGTTTATTTTTCGCAGATTTCATTTAGTAGAACATGTAACTAACGAAGATTTAGGTATTACTAGATAAAATTTCTTTTGATTTAATAAAGATACAATGAAGAAAGAAATACGATTAAAAATAAACAAAATTAACAAAAGTAAATAAAGAGTAAGAAGTAATTCACATATAAATATTCATAATAACAGATAATAAAAACGAAAGTAAAAAAATATAGTTTGTCCTCTCTCTAGGATAAATACACCGCAACAGGTTTAGCTACAAGAGGTTGTAATACTTTATCTAACGTCATCTCAGAATACCGATTGGACGACGGAAATTCACATTACGCAATTACACCAAGAAATAGCAACTGTCTAGATGGAGGTTTTCAAGTGACAAGTGCATTAAATACCGAGATCCCGAGACTTAAAAGTAAGAAAGTTATCAGAAAACACCCAGAGGGCTATGCACGATTTTATTTTATTACAAATTCAATATTAGTTATTCCTTAACATTGCAAAGGTAAGTAAAAAAGTGCTGATAAAATTAATGAAGAACTGTGAACGAAAAAGTGTTATTTATGATGGAGTTACAATCTTTTGAAGTTTTGACATCTTTGCTCAAGACTTATGGTCTAAGTAAAGTAATAATAGGAATATTTTTGTTGTATATAATTATATTACTATCAAAAAGTAATCACATTTAATTTCTCGCTTTTCCTGCTAATGCGATTAACCTCTTAACTACTTTTTATACTTAAGTTTCGTTAAAGCAAATGTGATTATAATAGTCGGGTTAAACTATTATTGATTATTCCATACAGTTTAATAATCACGTTCCCAGCTTCGTACAACTGTAAGTTATTACAACATTCTCCAATATATTCTGTCTAGGTGTCAGTTGATACTTGTAATTGCTACGTAATAATTGCAAGTTATAGCACACAGAACATCGCTTAAGATTTCTACAAACCAGATAAAAACTTAATAACAGTTTCAATCACTTTTCACACAGAAAAATAATTTATTATAATAATCTAAAATCTTGTA
This sequence comes from Junonia grisea, assembly GCA_018235645.1. NCBI lineage: Eukaryota > Metazoa > Arthropoda > Insecta > Lepidoptera > Nymphalidae > Junonia > Junonia grisea. Next base: position 9,802 of record DVXP01003703.1, read on the forward strand.
GCTAATTTATTTTTATGTTAAATTATTATTGGATGGCATATTATTACTAACGCAAATATCGCAGAAAACGTTAAATAAAATAGTGAAGCAATTCTTCTGCTATTACACTTTTTCTTTTGTCTATTTTAAGAGCTATATTTGTATTGTATAATGTATGCAATTAGATAAACAAGAAATACAATTCGAAATTGATTATTCTAGCAGAAAATATCATGTAATTATTTTTATTCAACCAATCACCGAACTAACTTGCGTTTTAATTGTTAAAAGACATTAATTTTATCCAATCGAAGAATCTCTGTCACATCGGAATTGACTTTTAAAACCTTTCTATAATAGGGCTTACAATGTTGCATTTTATCTGAAAAGGTCCTAATTACTTTCACGAAGTTTAATTTAATCTGTTCGCTATCAAGAACGAAGCCAATCCCCGAGGGAGCCATGCGCCCGCGCAGGTAATGGCCGGCTGTCAGCGTGTGGGCGATCGCTAAACATCACCTTGTAAATACTGGTAAATATTTGTCTTCATGTAATTACTGTAATTGTTCACTCCGCTCCGTTCCGCGAGACGTTGATACGTGGGCAGTTTGAAAGGTTTATTGAATGAATTTAAAGGGATCTCCCTTTATTTTGTATTTTGAAATGTTTATCCTCGATAGCTTCACGTTTTCAACCAGTGTAATAATATTGCTATCAAAATATTGAACATTTCAAAGGTATTTTGTGCTGAAGTGATAGAAATATTATGTCAAAGTTGTGACTATCTGTCGGCGATTAATTTGCAAAGCTTAATAAGTATTTGTATATTCAACTAGTAAATACATTATTAAAATTAAATTTTAATGACAACTAAAAATAAAACTGATAAAATCGTTAGAATCGAGAGGAACCTTAGTTACAGAAACGCTAATACAATAACTCCTATCAATCTATAGTATCAATAAGGTTGATATCGAGCGTTTACATCAAAACACATAATTTTAACTAAACAATAATACAGCACGTGAATATCACACGATTACATATAACTTAATCGAGAAACTGGTAACGTAATCTGTAAATCTACAAGTTACTGAATTAGAGCATAAGCTTATGAATAAACAGTTTATTGAATCTTACACGATTTCACCTGGGCCCGTATTCACTATTTCACGATACGTAACGTGCCCAAAACGAATGACGTCATATCGTGCTTGTCAAACAATCTTACCATGGCACGTTACGTCT
>DVXP01003704.1:0-11028 GCA_018235645.1 Junonia grisea
CATATCCCACTGCTGGGCATAGGCCTCTTCTCCCATTAGGGAGAAGGTTATGGAGCTTAATCCACCACGCTGCTCCATTGCGGATTGGTGGATACATACAACTACATAGTATAGCAGTGGTTTTTTTCTACTACTTGGAAGAGCTAGTCATACCTAAGATGACACCTTTTCAAAGTTATCATTTTTTTTACTTATTTTTCTACTTTTTGTTACTAATCTTTACGTTTTGTATTTATTTTCATTTATTTTCTTATGATTAAGCTTAATCGATCATCAATGCACTTGTAAATCTGACCCTAAGAGCTCTACAAACATTTCGTTTCGTTTGATAGCACTAACGAGAACAATTTTGGAAGTATGTATCAAAAATATTAAAGAACTTAAAGTCTATCGAAAGAAAGGTTGTGTTGGAAGAGAAAAGTCGCATACATTAAAATAGCTTTGTAGTCGGATTTCAGACGTCTAGACGTTCTTCTGGCAGCGTTTCAGACATTCGTCCTTGAACCGTATGAAAATGGAGGCTTTATTGCTTTCAAATTATGTGAATTAATAAATTACTTAAATATCGTGTTTTAGTTGTCATCGTGATTTTTTTTCGTATCTTCTTTAACAGCCTGGGCACATGGTGAACATTATTCTGTGGAACTGTTGAAGTAAACTAGAGGCATGTTAATGGTCGATAAAATTGACTATAAATCCTTTTTAGTTTTTTATTATTTTAATCTAACCCCCTTGAAATCTGAATATTGTAACTGATAGTATTTTAGATAAGGTATCCATGTAGTAATGCCGAAGTATGGGAAAGTTTATTTCAAAAAATTTAACAAACTTAAAAATTAAAATTTAAAAAATTTATCATATTTTCAAAAATATTAACTTTGTCAATCCTTATCCGTATAAAGTTTAACTATGCCGAATTTCTTACGCCACTGCTATCCGAATTTATGTGAAAAAGTATAAAAAGTTTTCGCTTCACGTATTAATATTTAGATTATGGCTGTGATTCGAGCGTGCCTTGAGTTTGATCGGTTTAATTTTTCATGCGGACAATGGACAATTGCAGACAAAAGTTTCTCGTGTGCGTCAAGCGATTCGTTTCTACATGAGTCTATTCCGAAATATGATTTTCTTGCTTTCCGATATCTCACGTTCGTTGGTTAAAATTCCTATAAGGCACCCATCCCTCGTATCGGTAGGCTATAATTTTGTTACAATTTTATATTAATTTTTATAGAAAAAAAAACTTCACATCATATCTCTAAACTGAAGCTTTACTTTTACGTAGATTATACAATTGCACATATAAAATTCATGACCCTAGGATATTTTTACGTCATGGGCGTTATTTCATTGTAACTTCAACTCATACCATTTTGATAATGTTATTACCATAAAAAATGTGAAATTGATTTTTGATTGAACTTTTATAATAATATTCAAGCTTTTATGGCGCATCACGGACAGCGCTATTTCGCGACACGACTCGTATATTAGGATGCACTTAAAGTATTCGTTTACTTTCTTTTTTAATCGGGCGAGCGATTATTCTAAAAACATTCTTAGAATGTTCTCATATCAGACAGAACAACGAAAAAATGCTCTATGTCTGTTTACACTAATATAATTTAATCGTACGGGCTAGAACGATCCGCTCGTCTTTGGTCGTTTAGTCTAAATGCACGAACCAAATTGCAAAATAGATGAATTTTAAAAATTAAATTAATTATTCACAACAATAAATTTCTAATATTATTTCGGCTTTACAGTATTTGACAAGTGAAAAACTACAATACATACGAAACTACGATACTTCGGAATGGCATATCAGAGTACTTCAATATAAATATATAGAGTCCATCATCGGTGCAACACTGTATTACTGTATATGAATGCAACTCTTCTGTAAAATCGTAAAATCGTATTAAACTTTAAATTATAATAAAAAAAAAACTACATTATAATGTAGAGTTTTATAATATGTATTTTAATAAGGACCTTATTTACCTTATTTTTTATTAAAGCAATTTATTTACCAACATTAATATAAAATATATAAAAATTCCACATATGACATAAACAAGAATTTATGGTTTAAATCAAATGTAATTTTATTGCCCTGTGCTATAAAGGGGCACTTATTAAGACGTAGGTACTTGTTTACAGTTTGTACGAATTACTCCCTTATCCCTGAAGTCAGTGTTAATACAGTAAAACCTTGTATTTATTACCTTTAATTATAACATAAACAAGATAATAATTTACAAAGAGAAAAGTGAAACATTATTTATTAATACTAAAGCTTTAAGACTAAATGCCATTTAATTTTATGGAACAATTATAAAGAAGTTACTATAAAACTAAGCATAATCCAAACTAGTTTTTGTTTAATATGTAAATATACCTAATAATGTTTACTCTGTTTAAATTTTATTTTTATTAAATTCTAAATAATTTCGTATTTTTATATTATGTACATTTCTAATAACGTAATTTAATCAAAGATGTACCACTACAAAAACTGATATTAAGAAAAAGAAGAGTGTAAGGGATTCTCGGTACATTCATACGAAACGCGAGCTGTAATTATGAAAGTAATATCGCTTCTACACATCAGTTAAAATCTAATAAAATTTTCTTACTCCATCACTAATGCGTCTACATTTATTCAGTACTGCACGAACGTACCATTATACAAATAAAATAATTGCTGTGTGTCAAAACACGATCACTGCTGTCGACTAAATGAATCGACGACACAAAATCATTACACCGTTGGCCCAGTGTGGAGCCAGCGTCGTGTCCTGAGTTCCCTCAACCCCAAATCCCTAGAGCTGAACGTTCGGGCGAGTCAGACGCACCACGCCGACCGGCGACTGAAAACTAAAAATAACCGTACTCCGCTCAGTACCGCCGTAACATTCGCGCGCGACGCCCGCGCTGAACGCGTATCGCAACCATGGCGGAGACAATCGAGGAAACATACGAGACCGCGGTCACCCGCAAGGTGGTCCGCAAGAGCCTCAAGATAGAGGAGGTGAGGACATGACTGTTTTATGTAACCGATGCGACACAAATAGACCGCGCACGCGCCGCCCGACGCCAGCGCACGCACCTGCTCACATAACAGATAACACATTTGACAGTGAACACGGACGTAAACACTAGCGTTATCCTGAACTCGTAGACGCCGACTCACGCGGACACTAAAGCCTCCTTCGCGTATACTACGGCCTTAACCGAAACTATTTCCTCTTCGTAATCTCCCGTCTGTCCGCCTGTGACAGACGCCCGTTTTCCGCCTAATGTACCTATTCCGGGAATGCGGGTCGAAAGCCAGTCGTAAACTTCGATTACGAACGGACTTACCGCGAAGGTTCGAACGCCGTACGTCAGTGGAGGAAGTGCGCGCAATGCGCCACTTATAATTTGTGGCGATGTAAATAGAACAAGCGGTTGAATGAAAATTTCCGTACCCACCTTGACGTGTGTGCATCGACCTGTCTCGTGATATGGACAATGACCACGTGTGACCTTGCAAGCAAACACAAACAACACAAACAGCACACGATACAGAATGAACACCACCACACAGTTAGGTACATTAATCACACATATTAAGACTAAACACGATCATAACACGAAACCTACACTACACAAAACAAAGCGTCTCCGTGCTCAGTTATGCAATAGCAGTTTCTTTTACGCTCTGCCACAGTCATAAAAACAGCAGATATTTGTGGAAGATGACAGGAGTATTAGATAACGTGAGGTGACATGTCAGGCTCAGAGTTATAGTTTTTATGATCGCGTTATCGCATTCCATCTTGTAACTAACAATGGGTGTCAGTTGGGACTGCTGTCCGTTTCCAAAGCGCAAAATCCAATGGAAAAACGCGCCGTGGCATATTTTCGTCTTGGCTCCCATCCTAGTTTATCTGCTACATTACGATGTTTATTCACAATACGAATGTGAACATTAATGTGTGCGTCCGAGGCACTTGTGTTCGGGTCTCGGAAAATCAAAGTAACTGCAAATACATTGATGAGAATCGAACAGTCTTCAAGGTGAACGTGTGATTGGCTTAAGGAAATGCGTAACGCATTATTTTAGTTGTTCCAGTACAGACATCTGGTGTTAGCGTAGAAGTTTCTATTAGCCGAAGCAGATTAGACGAATAATTGCTGTTTGCATGTATCTCGAAGCTGAAAAAGCTTAGGATGCTGCCAAATCATTAGTTTGTTTATTTGGCAGGCGTATCCTTGCGCCGGAGTGCGCCTGTCACGTAGAGAGTAAAAATCGATTAACATAATGGACTATAACATTTTATAGCGGATTTGGATGTTTTAGTATAGTTTTAGTAGAAACATCTGATGTTTTAAATCTTTGTGCAAGAAGTTCTACCTCTCATTGTTTGGAACAAAAATCACCAAAAAACCAAAGCAACCTATCAAAGTATTTATTTTTACAAGAAAAAGTATTACACAAAGAAAAAATTTATTCAAACGAAATAAAAGTCAATAATAACGTGTAAATATTATTGTAAGACTTTGCTTTTAGTTGCAGTTTTTATGTTTGCAATGCTATAACGTTTTCTGATTTCAAGAATTTTCATTTCCTGTTGTTTATATTTCTTAAAACAATTATTTTTTAACATTTCCACAAAACAATATATGTTTTTAGTCGTTAAACGATTGTTAATTCTGTCATGTCACGTCACGTCGTCTAAATGTCATTTATGTTGTTGAATCTGTCCAAACCATTAATTTAAATTATTATTTTTCGAATTGTTTAGGTACAATACAAAATACAACCCGCACGTCCAGTACAATTACATTAAGTGATTAAACATTTATTAACCAAAATACATTTTTTTTACTCGTAAAAAACTATTATAATATAAGTCTCTTACCAAAGTGATTCTAAATATCTTAAGCCTTACTATAATAACAAACACGAATTTGTTTGTATGTTTGCTTGTTCTTTTTTCACGCCGTAATCCGGAAAATGGACAATTTCTGAGGGGTGACAGTTTTCTTACCTACTCGTAGGTACATGTATAAACAATATCCATTTGGGCCAGGCACGGTCGCAGCTTAAAATTTTGGGGAGGGTCACTCGTTTCGGGGGGGTCATAAATAAATACTAGACTTAATAGTACAGTTATTTAGTACTATTTCATATAAATTATTCTAATTTAAGTTTCCGTGAATTTTGAAAATTTGAGACTTTGACATGTTCTATCCGAATATTTGGGTCATGTCCCCTGTGACACCCCCCCTCTAGGACCGCGCCTGATTCGGGCGGAGTTATGAGTTGTGAGCTAAACCTAGTGTAAAATTAACATATTGTTCCATAGCAATAGCTGGGTATTTCTAAAATCTTAAAATTCTATCGGAAACTAATAATTTGAAATGTATATTTAAATTACTGTGCAGTATCGATGGTTTACATGACACAAATTTACCGCACACAAGGCCGTTACATCCTATGTATATTAATATTTATTTATATAGCATTAACAGATGTACTTTTGGTCGATGTTGTAAAACAAGTTAGTAACACCATCAAGTTTTTAAAAGAGACTATAGTTATAACGTGATTGAAATTAGATTTATTGGGTAATAATCAGAACTAAATTAAAGATCCTATATGTAGAACTATAGGTATATAAAAATTAGCAGACCGTCCCGGCTTCGCACGGGTATTCCCAACTTTTTTGAAAATTTAATGTAGTCTATGTACACCGGATAAAGTGTTGTGTCCTAACAGTGAAAGAAATTTTCAAATTGGTCAAGTAGTTTCAAAGCCTATTTATTTCAAACAAACAATCATGTATTTTATCTTTATAACGCATATACATATATATGTATAGAATACGCAGATATTGTTTTTATGTTTATACCTGACAATTAACAAGCAGGCAAGTAGAAACCTGATGTTAAGTAAACAGCATCATACATCAACAGTCTTACAAGACATAACCTCATGTCAAACTCATTATCACAAAATGCCTTAGGCTGCTGTTTAGAGGAGAGACTAAAGGAAAAAGGAGAAAATAATTAAAGCAAAGACATAAGGAATGGACATCTGCTTTCGGTTACTTTTTTATTCAATAACTGCTTTTGTTAAAAAAAATATACTAAAGAGCTAAATGAATGATTTAAAAGTTGTATAGCTTTTTTATAAAAACCGGCCATTTTTTAATGCATACATCTACACGGGTAGCAAGAAACATATAAACATACTAATACAATTTAGAAGCGAAAAGATTATAGAGTTGGAAAAAATACTATACCTCTACCTTTCATATTCATAACAACTCACTATGTTGCGTTCACACTAAATCCACTCAAAAAGCTATAATTTTAGCTTGTGTCCATCGCTCAAGTAAATTATGGCTATAGGTTTCTAGGTACTAGGTAGGTACAGCTAACTTTCTAAAACACGCCTCATAATATTAGACAAGAAATGCTCATAAATCCACTTAATTTTAGGTACTTACTTTTCCTTACCTCAATGCTATAGTACCTTTATTTTCCTTTACAACGCTTTGAGCGAAATAGCGTTCAATGTTGCAATTATTTGTGAACTAAATATAGCTGCAATCACAAACAAACTATCTTACATGCATTACAAGTATCGGTTAATACCACCGTCTGATGTAGATCACAAGAACATAAGGCAAGGCTCACATGAAAGATACTCATAATGACTTAGCCTTTAATTTCTTATGTTTTCCAAAATCTGACGGCATTCATTGCTGGTAACATATTTTTAAAACTCATTTAGTTACTCTACATACTTACTTTTTCTACGGCGCTATTTTATTTTTTCGCCGCAAGTTTTGGCCGCTTTCATAAATTTTCACTCGTTTCGATCCACGCCCTTAGTTAAAAATCGATTAAAATCAAAAGTTAAAAGTTAAAGGTGGAAATCAGTTATTTCTGCAAGTTAATCGAACATTTTATGATGTCATACAAATTGTGTACGTAGTGTAAAATTTAAATAAGTTCCACAATTTGTTTGCTAGAAAGCAAATGTGGCCAACCTAAAGCCTCTTTAAAATCCGTTACCTTAAAAAACCGTTACTAATTGCTATCAATTTTTTAGTCTGGTTACTGGACTAATTAAGCCTCCCGTACGTTCATTTGTGTCAATAATTATGATAATTGCGGGGAATATGCAAAGGCACTTAAAAACCTTTAATTAAACCGTGTGTGTCTGTGTGGGATTAATTGATACTAGTATATTTGTATCTAAGTGGCACTATGGAGAGATTTTGCTGAATTTTTTTGGGGGAGAGATTAAAACATTCAAAATTGTAACACATTGACTTGTCCAACTAGTGAATTTTCCAATCACGATAAAAATTTATCAAAATTTTATCGTAATTTTCTACCTTGTATACTTCTATAATCTATACCTATATAGAAAATTAATTGGTGTTAGTTAGTCTCACTAAAACTTAAGAATGGCTGAACTCATTTGCCTAATTTTAGCCTTGAAATGCTCGTAGAAGTCCAGGGAAAGCTTAAACGGTAATCAAGTATAGAAAAATTGCAAGAAAAATTTAGACGAGACGCTATAATGACAGTTGATTGTTGTGTTGGGTGTGTTCAGATACTGGACAGAACGCCTGTTGAATCCACTAGAAGATAAATACTTGTAAAAATATCATTGCATACTTTAGTATTCTGATGTACATTTAAGGAAAATACCTACTTTTATTTTGATCATATTTTAATGACCGTTTTGAAAAAAAAACGACAGCAAACAAAATACGCCACATTACTATAATTATTTTAGCTGTTTTAGTAGTAATATTTCCAACAAACAGAGCTGTTAAATTTCCATAAATATGAATTCAATGTTCAATGGTTATTCAATTAGTGTACTTGGCAATGTTCCCGTACTCTACTAGGATGTGAGTCTGTCAGTGGAATAGTCTTAACATGTACACCAGGTGAGATATTTAGGATACATACAATATGGATAGCATTCGAGTAGACTTGGAAACGTTTAGTAAACAAAGCATAAATAATTCTATCAATTTGTATTGCGATTCACTAATATTGTTGCATCCTATAAGAAATTCAATTATTTAAAATAATTCTATTATTTCTTATTCACTGCTATGATAAAGGGGAAAGATTTGATTATTTATTTCAATTGAATAGGCTGTGAATCTAGTTGATCTATTTGAAAAATTCTTTCACTGTTGGGAAACTACACTATGAACATAAGCGATATAAAATTATCAAAAAAGTTAGCAATACCAGAAAGAATGGTCTTATACGTATTTTCTGGTTTTATTAAATGAATTTAACTAAAGCATATCCGCATTTTAAAGATACAGTTCAAAAGAAAAGACAGTGGAGAGCTATAATTTAAAACGTTACTCATTGTCGAGACTACAAAGAAATACTTCATATATTTATTTCCTAAACATTCGTCATTCGAAACTTCTTTTGAGAATTTGGAAATGGGAACATTCATAAAAGGGAATGACAGTTAGAAAAAACTCTTATAATTTTTCAATGTGCGTTATTTTTTTATTTCGTAGTCAGCCAGCCATAAAAAGATATAAAGTTCAGAAACAAAGAAACAAAGCATGTGTTTCTTTGGAAATATTTGCTAAATAATAAAATAACATTATAAACTGTAATTTTAAGCATCACTCGTTATTAACAAAACAAAGACACGAATTGTGATTACTCCCTTAAAATTCGTCATTTAAAACGACTTTCCAAAAAAATTCAAATAAAAAAAACATAAAACGGAATAACGACCAGAATGAAAGAGACAGACTACATAAAAAAAATACTGAAAAATAAAAACCATCTACCACAGACTAAAATTTAAAACAGGGCATTAAGCAAAAAGAACATCTATTTTCTCTTTTCCGAAAATTCGTCATTCGAACTGTCTTTAAAGAATTTCAATTTCAGAACAACCATAAAACGGAATAACGACAAGAAAGAAAGAGACAAAGCACATACAAAAACCACAGACTAAAAAATAAATTAAAACAGTACATTAAACAAAAATAACAACTATTTTTCTTTTAAAAAATCGTGATTCGAAACTGTCTCAAGAATTTCGAAATCGGAACAACCATAAAAGGCAATGCGCAATGGCGTCGTACCGCGAATAAGTCGCGCAGAACCGTGCACAACAGTTGTCCGGGAAGGCTGCCAAATGTGCGCTTTTGCCTAATTGACGACGGTAACATCCCGTTTGATCGCACTCCAGCATCGCTATTAACTCAGGAATAAAACGCTCTCCGTGAATTTATCTTATATGCGTGTTATTATCATGAGCACATTGTATTGTTTCTGTTTTGTCAATCGACCTTGTTGCGGTAATTATGTATTGGTGTTCTGTTTACAATGTAAAAAGGGATTGCGAGACGTTAAGAAAATTTGGGAGAAAATATTCATTCCTTCCTTTAATTTTTTTTCCTTTCCTTTCATTAAACATGGTTTATTGAGAAAACTAGATTGGTGCGACTTAATGTTTTATCTATTGTCCAATTTATTAGTTTGGGGAACAAATAACAATTAAAGAACACTTATTTGAAACACAACTTAAATAACATAATTATCAATACATTTTTCACTTATAGCGACAAATAGAAAGAAATATCAGTAGGTAAACGATTTCGCTGCTGGTAAAATTGTGGGGCATTACTTCTTTTAGACAGAAAATTCTTAATTTTGATAGAAAATTAGTTTTGTAATTTATTATTTTTATCTTTTGTTTGATGTTTATTTTGTTCTTTACTTTAGTCAATTAGTCTAGAAAGTCTGGCGGGTAATGTTGGGTATATAATTACTATTATGCATCTCATTGTTAATAATTTTTTTAGTTTATTTATGTTTATTCATTCATTATTAACTTCGTCGTATTCGTTTACTTAGATATAAAATTTGTTTCTCCAATCTCACATTTTCCTTTTTCAAGTTTTCCTAGAAACACTTACAATTACACAGTATGTTAGTCATCTCTTCACACAAACCTAATATCAGTTCATATTCTCCCATAATCCACAGACTTTCTCTTCTACCCCTGGTTCCACTTTATGTTGGGTCAATAAACATGGCCTTCCATTGTCGCCTATCAGTCGCCATCTCAACACTCCTTTCTTGCTCATGTCACTTGTCACACAGAACAGACTAAATAAAGAAAGCTGCATTACGTTCAACATTTCTCACTTATTGTTAGCCAAAAGCATATTCTTTTTAATTATGAAATTCGTCTATAAATTTAGCATTTGCTAATGAGAATTACAAGAGACCAACATCCTTGATCTCGTTACCCGCTTGAACTCGATTTGAAATTTGTATTAAACGCGATGCAATTTTGCCATGCAAATTGGCGTGCGTTCGTAATATTCATTTTTATGCGATGAAATGACTAAAAAATTAACTAAAGAACTAGTTACTTTAAATGTATCACAGCTACGTAAATATTTTGTGAAGTATCAATAATCCACCACTCTGCGTCATTACGGATATTGATACTTCTGTACCAGCTTGTAAATCCCATATTACTGGATAAAGGTATTTTCTTATATTGAGGTACTTATAACAGAATTGCGGACAGTACGTCTCAGAATTTATATTAAAACATGTAAGAATCTGTTTGATGTTTTCTTCCAACGCCTTGTGCGAAATAGTAACAGGATAAGGAAATAGGATCAGTCCCAGAAAGGTATTTCGATCATAATTTATTGAGGTTTATCGGGGGACCATAAGACGACCATTGACACTTTAGCTTCTCAGCTCCGCGCATTGCTAGGCCCTTTTAATCATATTTTTGTAGGTTCAGAGTTACTCGCCCGGATCGTTGTCGATTATTGGTTAAAAGGAAGCTGTTTCATTCGCTTGATCTTCTAGGCTTGATATAAATACAAACACCGATAGATCATTTAATAATTTGACCTTCTTCTTCTTCCTAGCATTTTTCCCGGACTTAACCAGGGTCTGCTTTATTCTAGCCTAAGTTTTAACAGGTTACTGATTTTT
>DVXP01003705.1:0-11027 GCA_018235645.1 Junonia grisea
AAATGTCGGCATTCAATGAACGCGCTAGTGATTCAATTAAGTAGCTGATTTAACCAGATGACTGCGACATATACTTAAGGTCTGCGTAGATATTTTATATCGATATTGTAATCGAATTTTTGGTACTCATAATAGAAAATAAGTACAGAAAATTTTATTTAAACTACAAGACCAAATGCTTTCAAGTTTTATTATAAAAATACACAAAAGTCTTAATACATTTTATTAAAAGGAACTCTTATTTCTAGAAACAAAAGAAAAATAACATGTAATACAAATGCAACTTGATACTTATTAATATAATATTTTTACCTAAAAATTATAAAATAATTTTTTGTCAGGTTTGTTTTGGAATTAAATATTTATTTCTATTCGAGAAAAAGTGAGATAATGTCACTATTATTACAATAGCTGACTTTATGAATGTTTATTGTATAGTAGAAACTTTTTGTAAATATCACCATTATAGCCTTTTTTGCTGTCAGTTTAATAATACCTTCAAAGATAACTTAATAATTGTCAAAGCCAGGCATAGGGAAACTCTGACTGTATTTTTCAATTTCCTCTTTAAGGGTCTTGATTTTAGCTTGAATTCCAGCATTCTCTGCAATAACTTTGTTGAAGTCCACCAACTTCGGGCCGGAAATGTCTGTAACTTCTTTGGCCAATTTGAGTGCTCTATCAATGTAATCAACTACCTTATCAATATCAGCCTCTTTTAAGCCTCTTGTAGTTAAAGCTGGAGTACCTGTGAAAAGAAAAGAAAATATATAGGTATATTTTGGCAACAATATTTTTCAGACGTTTAAAATATTTGTGCGCTTGAAATGGCATTGCAGCAGTTTTATAATACTTTGGCAATTTGTATTGGTGGCGAGTAAATTTCCCTAGCGGCGGTTTGCGGAACTAGTATAGGACATATTTGACAGATACTTTTCGAACAGATACATGGAAAATAACCTGAGTTTATCATTTTATTGTTTTTAAACACTTTGTTATAGTTATTACACTGAGGAACACAGCAGTAGATATTCCCTTTTTTTTATATCCATTTCAGGACCTAAATAATTCTTTCAAATAACCAAATAATGATAAACAGGCTGTATCATGCAACTGAAAGAAAGTATAAGTAAGTATCTGTCATATTACTGGCATACGCTAGTTCTGCGAGTCACCGCTAGGGAATCTGCTCGTCGCCAATATAATATAGACCTAATAACAAGATCATTATGAGACTTGATTGGTAGTAAAATATCACAGGAGCGCTAAAATTAATGATGTGGGCAGTATAATTTAAAAAATGTGCAGTTTCATTTTTCACCGTACAGCATACTGTATGTGCGCCATAAGCATGTTGGTGACACGTATCCACAAAATTTTCCCGAAAAAAACTGTCTAATGTTGCTAAAGAAATGTCATTCAGCATCGCGCCGCGCACCAGATACACATCAATGCCACCCGTCGTCAGCAATAGAATAATAATAAAAAACAAAACAAACCTAGACGTATCCCACTAGGGTTGAGGGCGCTCTTGTCGCCGGGCACGGTGTTCTTGTTGCAGGCGATGCTGACCAGTTCGAGTAGTCGTTCAGCGCGCGCTCCACTAAGTCCAGCGCCACGCACGTCCACTAGTACAAGATGCACGTCCGTACCGCCCGTTGCTAGGGCATACCCGCGTGAAGTGAGACCGGATGCGAGCCGCTTTGCATTCTTTAACACCTGTGACATAACATAGTAACGTAAAAACCTGAAAAAACATCCTTGCTGGTGGAGAAGCCTCCTGTCTTATTAAAAAGAGCTTATCCACCACGCTGCTCGGTGCGGGTTAGTGGATATACATGTTTCAAAATACTCAACATAAGGCCATCTCGGCTTATATTATATGATGTGACGTAACAATGACTTTACCTATGACCTCAATATGTACTATTTAATTACTTTAGAATAGAAATTTAAATGCGGAAAGATAAATGTCCTAAATAGATATAACAGAATCTACATTCTATAAATCTAGGAAGTTACTGTTCATTTTTTGTCAATTTAATTAAGGTATTTTTTTTTAAATAACTCTTATAAATGGTATAATAATTGAAATTATATGCAACAGTACAATTGAACCTTGACTAAACCTTATATTTACGTTTAATGTAGTATGTTCTAATGTTATAAATTAGGAATTAGATATCAGAGAATATTCTAATTACACAAATATAATAATGATGATACTATTAGGGCAAATAAATAGCTACGAAAATCTATAGATTTTCTAATATAATGTAAAACGTAACATAATGTAGATAATAATTTTTATTAAAAATTATCTGGTAAATGACTTACTTGTTCCTGATATTCAACGAACTCAGGCGTGGTCGCTTGTTTCATAGCTGTTGCGATGGCTGCAATAGCATGATTATGTGGGCCTCCTTGCAAACCGGGGAATACTGCTTGATTGATCTTAGTCTCATAATCGTACGTAATAGTCTGTCCCTTCGCATTCACAGATTTAACACCTTTACGATAGAAAACCACACCAGCTCGGGGACCTCTTAGCGTCTTATGTGTTGTTGTTGTCACAATATCACAGTATTCAAATGGACTCGGAATCACACCTGAAACAAATCCATAGCTTTAACTATAATAGTGAAAATAACATTGGAGGTTGTACAACTTCTAAATACAATAACTTAAACTAAAAATACTAAGTACAATAACTTTTTATAAAAAAATTACAATTCTTAACGTTTTTTTAATCTTTAAAACAGCTAAACCGATTTTGACGGGACTTTCACTAATAGCCATTTGATATTATCAGGAGTGAAATAAGTTTTATTTTTAGAAACGGGATTAAGATTCCAGGGGAAATATATAAACATTTGAAAGTGTCAAGCGAGAACGAAAGTCGTAAGCAACCGCTACTTCTTAATATTGAATTCTGTTAGTTTTGGGTTCCGTAACAAAAGGGCCTGAAGGGGCCTATTATCTATTTGTATCAGAGATCATTGGCTTATGATCTTTACTATTCTTAGATTTAGTCTTTATTTCTATTATATTAAACAGATAATAAGATAATATTATTATAATAAGACATAAAGAAAAGCGAAATTGAAGAAATAGCAAAATAGTCTATAAATTCATCATAAGATTATTTTCAATAAACAACAATTATGATAAGAGTTTGCGGGAGGCATTGCGCAATTCATTGCATCATGCTTTCGTTAGAATGATACATACATTCCATCATATAATTGATTCATTAATAGGTATATTGAAGTAATAGATTTAATCACAGTGTATAGTTTTTTCCTTATAATGATTTACGTCATATTGTCTTCTATCAATTAATATACCATTTAGTGCTACCGAATAAACTTATTAGATTTTTTCAAAAGATTCTGAAGTTGTCATTAACAAATGAATCTTTAGAAATGTATTAATTATAGCTGTTAAATTAGTCAATTTATTTTTTTATTATTTTGTTATCTCTATAATAATAAAATAAATCTATAAGGAGAATCAATCATTTCAATAAAAAAATGGGCTGTTTAAACAAATAAGTTGCAACTTTAAATGACTATAATAAAATTATAATAAATTGCTTACCCGCAGCAACAAGTCCAGAAATGTGAGCCATATCGGCCATCAATATAGAACCATTCTCGTCAGCAATTTCCCTGAAGCGTTTGTAGTCAAAACAACGCGCGTAACAGCTCATGCCCGCTATTATGAGGCGAGGCTTGAATAATCTTGCCGATTCAGCCAGCTTCTCATAATCTATCAGTCCACTTTTAGGATCCACCTAATAAAAATAATTTACCAAGTTTATAAAGTTTTTAATTTATCTTTCTTATTACTAGTTGTTTTTAATGATATTTTTAAGTAAGTGTGATATGAGTGTTATCAGAGTATTCTTGTTATGCAATGCGAATGTTATTTTTGTTTGTTAAAGTCAAAAGAGTCAATAATTTATATACCTACAAAAGATAAATTATGTTAAACTTACTTTGTAAGGCATACTTTCAAAGAATATGGAGGTAGCAGAGATTTTTTTAGTGGCAGTGAAGAAGCCATGTGTCAAGTGTCCACCGTCAGGCAGGTCAAGACCCATGATGCGACCATGGGGTTCTACAAGCCCTGTGTATACTGCAAAGTTAGCTGGTGACCCTGAGGAATAAAACATAATATTAATTTTTTATTTTTACATTAACTATTTGGGATTTTTGGTAATTAATTGTATGGGAAAATTTACAGTATTTTATGTATGTATATGTATGTTTTTTCCACTTTAGGCTTCACACATACTATCAGTTTCAGTTCTGTTCGGTTTTAGTTTGTACAAGCGGGAAATCACTTTTTCAGTTGTTTTTCCGTACAGAAAGGTGAAGGACGTGTGCGCCTTGTCAAACATTTTTGTAATTGGAGTATTCCGAACTAAACCAAACCAAACTGAAACTGAATGTGTGCGTGGAGCGTTAATATCAATAAGTTAATTTTCTTTCAGTAAGTTTGAGAAACTAATATGACATTGCTAATATTGAAAAATCTTTAATAGCAGTAACCACAAAGAAAAAAAATAATAAGAACATTAGAAATAAATATTTAAATACATACCTACATTGTGGTAAGAAAATGTATTAAAACATGTTATTTTTTAAAATAACAGTTTACTAACTGATTACTCTACAATTTAAAGGTTTTACTAGTTTTTTTTACCAGTGTTTGGAAATATTTTTATAATAAATATCAAAATGTGTAACTTATGAAATATATCCAAGATAATATGTATATCAAGTAAAATGATATACATCAAATTTGTAGTGAGAAAAATGATCAAAATGGTTACTCTTCAATTTTTAGGCACATAAAATAACAAACAAATATGAAAAATCAAAACATATATGATAAATCTTCTTTTACATAAGGAAAAATCAACTAAATACAAAATTTCATTGATCATCATTATTTCAACTATCATTCATTAATATTAATCTCTAGTATATCTAATATCCATCAATGATATCCTCAAATCTTGTTTTTTATAAAAATAGTTTTGGTACTTACCAGAATAAGGTTGCACATTAACTCCCCATTCTTCTGGATTTAGTTTGTATGCTTCCAATGACCTTTTCTGAGCGAGTAATTCTATTTCGTCAATAAATTCATTTCCACCATAATATCTGAAAAGTTTATACTATTAATATTTGATCCATTAAAAAAATTTTGATATTTTTTAGTTTATGTGGCAAGTTAAACGTTTAGAAGTTTGTTCAAGAAATGAAAATAATTTTTAAAGATTATAACGATTGTTATTTTTTTCTACTTTTAAATATATGATACAAACCTTTGATGTGGCATGCCCTCTGAATATTTATTGCTTAGACAAGACCCAAGGCATTGCATGACAGACAATGATGTAAAGTTTTCAGAGGCTATCATTTCTAGACCACTCGACTGGCGCTGTTTTTCATTTTTCATTATATCAAATAGTTCGGGATCTGTCTCCCATAGGTTTCCCTGCATAAGCTTGCTACTCATTGTGGAGCTGGTGTATAATTTTCTTAATGTAAATTTATTCTGTAAAATTTTTTAAAATTAATTAAAAATTTTAATATTTTGTCACTGAAGTCACTTTTAAAATACAATACGAACTGAAGCGATAACTACCACAAAGGTCTATTAATACAGAGACCTCAAACCAGTGACCCCACGCTGTTATCGTTGTAACGCAATCGTAAACAAAATTTAACACGAAATCATTGCGATCATGCTGTCGCACTTAACATCTTGACGTAATTAAATAATTGAAAATATTTGTAACACTGATACTAAATGTTTATAACGTAATACAGTTTAAACTCACAATTGACGCAGTTCGTTAATTTTACTCGACGCAAATAAAACTTATTAAATAAAAATTCCGACGAGGTTACTGTCTTAAGCAATAACAAATAACCTCTAACTTTAAAACTTTTAAAAGTGGCTAAACTTCAGGGAAATGTTTTGTTTGGACAAAAAAAAGTGTGAATGTAAGACTTACATTAAGGTTAATTTTTCCTTGCAGTTGTTGCACTGGATATCGTAATAGTTGCAGGTGACGAGTATGAAATTTTCGAGTGATGTAGTAAAAACTGGTATTAACTAATTTGTTGTTCATTTTTTTTTAGTGACTGCTCCCAGGTCTGATAGAAATACACTCTGTTATGTTACTTATTTCCATGGTACAATGACTATTTTTATCAACTGTGATAACCCATTATGAACTTTACAACCTTTTAAGTTCACAATGTATTCTGACATATCAAATTAGTGCCACAGGAAACAGTATACAGTATTGCCAACTATGAAATAATTAGATAACATTAAGCATGCCAAAGACGAAATTTTGTTCTTTTTTCACAGTAGAGGAAAGTCAGCATATTTGAGATACTGCAGGTAATGTGGAATACCTCGATATCTAGGAAAGTATAAACGCTATCATCGTTTTTTTCCAGTAAGTATGACGTAATATGATACACGAATTCATCAAAAAATAATCAAGTGGAGGGTTAAAGCCTAAAAACGGTTTATCTTGTTTTTCGGCTAAACTACGAGTCGTATGAAAAAATGTTGTACGGTAAAGTTGTAGATAATTAAAAGCCCTAAAACTTTTGCATTGGCACTTTTTCCACATAACCTCAAAATTTATATGAAAAAGTTAAAAAAACAAGTTTTTAACTTTTTATTTTTATCTAATAAAAAAAAATAAAATTTTTTCACGAAATTCGGTGTAAACTAACCTTTTAAGTCCCAAATTACTAAACAGTTAAAAATGTAAAATCATTAGGAAACAGATATAGTAAAAGTAATTAGTTAAATTATTTCTTTTCATCTACTTTAATATTTATCATAAATGTTTATCCTGAACTACGTGTTAAAACAATAATATATATCTAATTATTGAAAAAAAATATATATATAAATAAACAACAATACTTATAGTGAATTATCGCAACAATATTATTGTATGAATTTTGATTGAAAAAATTTGTACCCGACAGGTATCTACTCTTTTATCATACCTTTCTATAGCTACCCATAGCCACGACCCAACAGGTGGGTTGTGGGCACACGGATGAATTTCAAAAATACCCAACAGGTGGGTTGTGGGTACTGAATGTGTTAACAACCGTCACTAAGCAACCACTCAACCGTGCATTCAAAATAGTTTCGCTATCACTAGATAGGTATAGGTAAATTCAACTAACTTCAAATGTTTTGACATGAGTCGAATTAGAATTTGCCCATGTCTGGTGAAGCAATCTCGACTCTGTTTGGTACATACCTAATTTTTGGTTTCTTCTCTTGGATATTGTTATTAGATATGGATATTGTCATTAGATATGGATATTAAAATATTAATTTGGACAATATCTGACTTTTTCGATGAAAGGTTAAATTTAAAAACACGTATAATTCTATAATACTTATAATAAGTACCTAGATATTTTACTAAGGAATAGACAATTCTTTGATTATTCTAAAATATCCCCAACACTTTTTGTTTGCTTATCCATGGTATTAATTTTTGGAGATAGATATAATATGTAAAACTATTCAAAATATATAAGTAGGTACCTAAACCTAAAATAGCTGCAAACAAGTAGAACGAAACAGTTATAATAACACTTCTAAATTATACGACATTACCAGAAATTTGCATTTAAATAAGTCATTTACTAAAACATAATTTTTCCTAGAAATGATGTGTACTTACTAAAATAAATAAAATAATTTTGTTATCACTTATTACTATCTGCTATATCTATAGTAGGTACCTATAATTAAGCACTATGTAGCACTACACGTCACACTGGAGAACAAAAACTGGTATTGACTGCAGTGATCATTGGAATACAATGCAATGTTTTGATTCTCTGCTCACTGCAACGCAATGGTTTGTTTACTAATTAATATCTTAAACCTTTAATAGTCATAAAACACAAGGAGTCTTTATTATATTTAATGAGACAAACGATTTTTAAGGTTCATTTAGAAATTTCATGACAATTGAGGAAAGCAAATTTACGAAAAAATCCGGAATTTATTATTTTATCTATTTTGTATTAGTACCTACATGTTGAAGTAATTTGTTGATGACTTTTGAGACGAAAAGTCTTTCAGAAGCATGTTTACCATTATTCGGAGTTATAAATAGAATAACAACTAACTGTTCTAAGCCATAATGAAAACATAAAAGATGCAATTACATTATAATGTAGATAGTGTACATACGTATACGTACATATACAGTTAGGTGCAAAACTGAGTCAATGTCTTACATTTTTATGAACATGTATGTCTTAAATTGGAATTAATTACTGAATAAAAAATGTTTTATATTTTTCGAAGACTTTGTTTATTGTTATTTTTATAGAATTCCCAATATTACCGTTGCCATGTTTCACTGTTTGTATGAAATACTTTGGTCGTAATGGTTCATATTCTTTTTTTCACAATAATTTTCGCCAATTCGGGCTGTATTATTAATTTTGGTCTCATCGGACCAAATAACACTCATCCTACTACATTTAGTCAAGTCAGTTTTTTTTATTAATTCAAGATTTTTTTTTATTAATTCATTTCTACCCTCAATATCTTTATGGTAAGGGAGGTATAACTTTATTTTCTACAGCTCGCATATCCGTATTGAATAATGCTCAATTAAAACGTCTACTAACTCACTGACGTGCTGATGCCCTAAAATTCCCGTTTATTTTAGGGATAAATCTTTAAAAAAAATTACTTTTCAAGATCTATTTAGGTAATTCTACATTAACCTCCTGAGGCTTAGAATTTTTTTGTCTTCGATTTTGATAAAATTTTGCATAATTACTTAATATACCACTATGTAAACTAAAACGGCGAAAAAAAAAATGAAAAACAGGGATTTTCTCAATGTTATATATACAACGTGTTTACAACTCATGTGTTGAATATTTTATGTGCATGATCGGAATCGATATTTGAGTCTAAAAAACTACTCACCTGACCTGGCTCGACACTAAAAAATAATTAAAATAAATATTAAATCATTATTATTTTAAGAGTTCAAAATTGTTTACAATACATGCCAAAACACGCACACTAACGTCTTAACTTTTATTTATAATGTTTTTCACTATTAGTTAGAGTTACCATGTCGCCAAACCTAAAAGCCGGACTACATTTTTGAGGATTTCTTGTCTCAATATTAATAGACATTGTAAAAATTGTATAAATTATGATAAATTATAATGATATACTAATTGAAACAATTACCAAACTACTTTATTAATTATTATTGGTCAGTTAAAGAGTTCAGTCAAGATTAAAAAATAAACCGCGCTCGCTTATTTACGCGCTCCTTTATGCTTCCATACAATCAGGTTCCTGCACTCTGATCAATCAATGACACCTTATGTCGACGAAGAGGGGAATATCAATTTGAGATACAAATTCATTTTCACTATTTTTATTATTTCCTGCAAAATTTATAAAGTAGATCGGTCAATGACTCGATCGACTCATTTAAGGAAAATAAGTCACTCGTTTCCATTTAATTATTTTTTTCTGATGTAAGAACTTGATAATGAGAAATAAAGACTTGGATTATTCATAGGAAATTATTTTGAGAAAACTTCTTAAAAGCATTGTAGACATGTTGACGCTGTGCAACAGTTGCAAGTTGCAACTTAAAGCACAGATGGTCGTCAGTTCGATAGCCGTTTATACAAACTCTGTAGAACCTACCTGACATAGAGAACTTTGTGATTTTAATTGTGGTCTGGGTTAGTTTTTTTGTGGCTTTTGGGCTTTGGGCTTTGTGGCTCTAACACAATGTGAAACTATTGGGTCACGTGAGAAACATATTTATTTTTTAATCATAATTTTAAATGTTATTAATATGTACTATTTTTATGTTAATTAGACTAAAGATTCTTACAAAGTATAACACCGTATTGTGAACGATATCAATACTTTTGTCAAACAAACTCCAATATTCATTTAGATTAATGTTTGATCATGTAACACCCAACCCTACGCATAAAGAATATCTTTTAATCGCGGCCCGAAACACCCCCGAGTCGCAAGGCTGTCGCACCTAGCACGTAGCCTCCACCAATGATCCTAAATTTACGTCTTCTGGGGGCCTAATCGACCATTTTTTCCCGGCTGATTACCAAGAAAAGCTAATATCGACCCCCCCGCTCAAACAAATGTTAACCCTTTATTCGTGCCCCTTCGAAAAAAAGCCCATAAAATATATCTAATTAAAAAATATCCCCGAGTCAAGACTGACGTTCATAAAGAATGTCAATTAAGCCAGGGACATTTTTTCTTAGCGTGTTATTTTTTTTTTTTCGGCAATATTTTCTGTCGTTCCGCGGCGAGCAAAGGGTTAAGATAGCGAAATTAGTATCGGTATGAAATATTGAGTAATTTAATATTTGGCGTTAGAGGGTTCTTTGTGAGCCCTTTGTTTGAAATTTCTTTTATTTTTTTTTTGTGTTCGTTCTTATTTAATCCGAATTAGTGTTTTATCAAAGGGATTAAATGTTAAACAGTAAGAGGCTTTGAATATTGATCAAAGGGTGTAATCAATTTGTTTGTTTTTTGTGCCTTATGATACTCTATATATTAGCTTATAAATATAATAATTTGAAATTGAAATGAAATTAAAACATAAGTATTAATATGACATTTTTGTTATACGTTGTATACAATGTCTTTACACTCGCTACTCATATATAAAAAATCTTAAAATATAATGAAATTCTAATATTTGTTGTAATTTGAGTTTTTGTCCTCATGTTGATAAAAAGACCCATTTTAATAATCTAAGCCTTTTTCCAATCCCATTGTACTCATATTAAAAATAAATTATTTACTAAACTATCCTTAAATACGATGAACACCCGAAATCAATATCTCTAGTAGAGATGAGACGTATATACTAGAACAGGTACGAGGACTAGGTATTTCTCAATACTAGGTAGTACATGTTCCAAGTT
>DVXP01003706.1:0-11027 GCA_018235645.1 Junonia grisea
TATCAGTATATAAAATTTTATTATTTATTACTTTAGTATTTTAGTATAGAAAATCAAAATTTTCTATACTAAAATAAATGCAAAATTTTATCGATTCTTTTTTTCTGAAACGATATTATAATTATTAAGAAAAGCGTAAAAAATACACAAGCTTTTATACATTACCTTTTCATGATATTCTTAATATTAAAAGGTGAATTAAAAAAAAAATTTTTTTTTTGTGAAATAATGTTTTTATTTACCTTAGTCTTATATCCTTAATGTTTATATGAATATTTTTTTATTCTATTTACTCAGGTGATGGCAACTTCGCTGTTGTAAGAATATGTAAGGACAAAACAAATGGAAAGGAGTATGCTCTCAAAATAATTGACAAAGCCAAGTGCAAAGGCAAGGAACATTATGTAGAAGCAGAGGTAAGTTTATAGAGTTATTAAAATTCAATGTTAAAAAAAAAATATATTTCGAATACTGAAACATACTTATTTTAAATAATTGGTGTTTAGCCTAAATGCATGATATGTTGAAAAATAACTCAAAACCATTTGCAGGCAAAGGAAAATGCACTTACATATACATACAATGTACATATATAAATAGGTAAATAGTGAAACAAAAGTTAGTGCTGAGAACTCAATACTCTGTAGAAGAAATAAACAAATTCAATTTAATGTAGTCCTTGTTATATTCAACATTATTCTCAACTACCGCGATAGTTTGTTTCAATGTGTAGCAATCGCAAAAATCTAAGATAACATTAACATTTTTTTTTTCAGGTGCGCGTAATGAGAAAGCTTTGCCACCCTCGCATAGTTTCACTTGTTGAAGATCAGGACAGCCCTGAGTGGCTGTTCCTTATCATGGAACTCGTTAGCGGTAATTATACGCAAACAATAATAATCACAGCAATAACAACCCATAAGTACAATAATATTTCTTTTAACTTTCACTCTCGTCATACTGCGATACATTAAACTAGCATTTTTATTCTCAGTGAGTTTCTGTAGACATAATAGCACTTATAGCAAATAATTTAATTGTAGAAAAATGTAATATTAATTATTAACTGATTAAATTATTAAACCTGGCACAAAAAGAAAATAACTCAATGCAAAAGCAATGAAAATAACAATACACATAATAGTTCCACATTTTTTCTTTACAAAGAAACAAACAACAAATTCACACGTTCAATAAATTGTTTAATAGTATTAACTACTAAGCCATAGAAATGAAATAATCTGTAACAATAAATAAAAAAATAAGACATATTTCCATAGTATTTTATATTTTCTAGGTGGCGACTTATTCGATAGTATCGCAGCTGCTTCTAAATTTTCCGAGCCTCAAGCGCGTTTGCTAATAGGTCACCTAACATCCGCTATCGCATACCTACACTCGCTTTCTATCGTGCATCGAGACATCAAACCCGAAAACCTATTGGTAAGACATCCACTAAACTATCATTCAATGTTAAACACATTACACTAATTGTAAAACCGTGAGTAACCTTATGTGAAATCCCTTGCACTTTATCAGGACCTAATTAAGAAACCTATATTATTTAAAATTGTATTTTTAAGACCCTAACACATTTTTGATCGTTTGAAATACTTTTATTGTTAAAATTATTAAACTTTAATTTTCTTTATTTTATTGTTTTAAATTCTGGTAATATATAATAATTACACGAGCTATTGATATACCACTGAGGTGATTCTACAAATATAAGTATATAATTGTTATATAATTATATTTGTAGAAGAATAATTCTTTATAACATAATATATAATATTAATTTACATATTTTTAAAATATGTTAATAAATGTTTTAGGTTGAGGTGGGTCCAGACGGTAGTATACGTGGACTGAAGCTAGCTGATTTCGGGCTGGCCGTGGAAGTGTGGCGGCCGCTGCACGCCGTGTGCGGCACGCCCACGTACGTCGCGCCCGAGATACTGCTCGAAACTGGATACGGACTCAAGGTAACAGTGTTATTTGATTTGAATGTTTGAATTTTTAGCGTCTACACTATTTTATATATTTTGGTCCCATTGTACTGTATTTAATGAAAAGTTTGAAAATAAAAAAAATTATGCATCTTTCTGTTGTTTTGATGCTATGTGGAACTTAACGGCACCCATAAGTTTTTCTATCTTTTACTTGACTGCTACAATTTAATGTGGCAGATCAGAAGCAGAGCCTAATATATCAGCCTTCGCCTACAGATCCGCCTGTGTGTATGAAAAAAAATTGTGGCCCAAACAAATATCCTATTATTTAATCTAAACCACTAACTTAACACACACAAAATTTCATCAATCAGGTGTGAAAGCGGAACAAGTAAATAAATAAACAAACAATCTCACTTTCGCGTTTATAATATTGATATATAATATATGATTTAGGCTGGGTTTGAGAATGGAATAGATACTTGTGCCTATTTTATTCTCAAGCCTGGTTCATTAGTTTATGAGGATCTATATAGCGTCATAGTTGCTTTTTTGTGACAAAGCTCTTTAATTAATTAAAAAAAGATTGAAGAAAAAGGAAGCAATGATGATATATCCGTGTGCACAGATCGACGTGTGGGCGGCGGGCGTGATCCTGTACATCCTGCTGTGCGGGTTCCCGCCGTTCTCGTCGCCGGACGGGGACCAGGAGAAGCTGTTCGACGCGATCCTGTCGGCGCGGCTGGAGTTCCCCGCGCCGCACTGGGAGCGCGTGTCGGCGGGCGCCATCGACCTCGTCGCCAGCATGCTCCGCCCGCAGCCCGAGCTGCGCTTCGCCGCCGAGGACGTGCTCGACCACGCCTGGATGTCGGTACGTACACATTAGCTTTTATATTACTGCCATATTGACATGATATTTTGTGGGAATAGTTTTACGTATTTTTTTTGCTTTTTATTTAAAAGGTATTCATATTCACCCTCAAACTTGTATTTACTTCAAAATCTGATGTATGAAAAATGATGTAATAAAAAGCTGAAAAAGTAAAGTAAATAAGGAAACATAGCCATACTATTCTTGGAAGGGGGTCCATTAAAATAATACGCTAACTCACAAGGGTCTACATATTTGCCACTTAGTCATTAATTCAGAGTCAAAAAGAATAATAAAAACTTGTTGAGTCAGTCATAGTGGAAACCTAAAAAAGTTACTAAAATTCGTATTCGTGACTAATTTAGAGGCGAAGGGGAAGGTCTTGACATCGTATACTGCAGAAAGTAGGAGGAGGTCGAAAACTTCAGAAATATAAGTCACTTAGTATGGGTATGGCTATGGATTTGCACTTAAAGAAGTATATTTTTCAGGATGACTACGACGAGATGTGCGACTTCCGTACTTGGTACGACGAGGACTCGTCATAGCCGCGCGCCGCGCGCCGGGAGAGGTCTCGCGACGGCTGAGGTCCCGCTTGCTGTTTGTGCTGCTCACAGCTTGCATGCCTTCATGTTAACACCAATACCAAAGTTATTCCATAATGTATCTTATATTCAAATTGTCGAAACAATACTGCACGTGTGTGTTCAATTTTCAAAAACGTTTTTTCGATCAAATTATAGTGATGCAGTATCATTGTTGTTGTTCAGGTTTTTATACTGATGTCCTCTCTGATTGAAATGTTTATAATTAATCATCAAATGAATTCTCTATTTATTTTCTTTATGCATTTTATGTATATTCTTTAAGAGATGTAGCGGTAATTAGTATTTATGTGGCTGTAAAACCAGTTCTTATCTAGTATTATGTAGTTTTATTTTTTTTTATATGATCGGCCGATAAATTTAGATGCATTTATATCGTCGATTTTAAACTATCAATCAAAAACGATCTCCATTATTGCATTAGTAGGCCACTAGTATATTTTTTACTTTGTTTATTTATGGCTTCAAATTAGATTTATAGTTTTAAGTAGCATTACATGCTCTTTCCTAGAGGCCTACTGCATTAGGAGAGATATGTTGAAATAACAAAATGGCTATCAAAAAGTAAAAAAAAAACTATTTGTGTAAGTAAACAAATATACCAGTTTATCGGTAGGGCTTTTCTGACTAGCTTTGGGCTCATAAAAATGGTGCATATTTTCAACTTTGTAGGTTACTAGATGTTTTTTTTTTTTAACTATAAAACAATTTTTTTATAAGTTTTTGTAGTTGATTAATCTTATTTATTTAAACATAATTATTTACAGAATTTTGCACTTACATGTAATATTTAGTAATAACTGTCTCAAAAGCGTAGGATATTTGGCACAATAACTGCAACCCAGATTAAAGAAATGATTTTAAAATTTGCTACATATAGGTGTAGGTCTGATGCTGCCTGCATTCAATGAATACTGAGATTTTAGGAAAACAATTATAGTTATTAACAAGAATAATTTTAGGTTCAGTGTGCAGCACTAATATTACTAGTAACTAGCGTAAATACGTAATGTGATGACGCTACACAGAAGTAATAATCATATCCGACCATAACATTTTAAAGAGAAGTTGCTTTACTTAATTAGATAAATTTAAATTTGCTTTATTTATAATCTTTGAATTGAATTATAATGCAGTGGACTTGATCCTTGTGCCAAATTATGAATAATTTTGTCAACTTTGATAATGATTTAGCTATAAACGACTATTCCTCTCGAATATAATGTAGAAATTCTGATGTCAAAAAACATTTTTTTGTTGTTTACTTATGTTAATTTTGTAAAAAAAAATCTTAATGCATTAGAGGATAAAAATAATCAGACTGATTCACATTCCTTTACATTCATTAATAGTTGAATTGTTAAATATTGTTTCCTTTTGTGTTTATAATA
Source organism: Junonia grisea (assembly GCA_018235645.1). NCBI lineage: Eukaryota > Metazoa > Arthropoda > Insecta > Lepidoptera > Nymphalidae > Junonia > Junonia grisea. The sequence continues at coordinate 4,820 of DVXP01003706.1, forward strand.
ATAAAATTGTGAAAGAATGTACATCCCCCATAAATGCCCAAATGCTTTTCTTATGATTTGAATTGTCAACTTTCTCTTTAATCCTGTGTTTTATTAAAGCAATTGAAAGATTTATTTGCTTATAAAATAAATTATTTATTATAAAAATAACAAGATTTTTTTACTGTTTGCTTCGCATATCCTAGTATTATATACGTATATATGTACATTTTATTTGCCTTCTATTTTCTTATTGTAATTTATTGAATGTTAATTAATAAATATACATATAAATAGTCAACATATCTTCAGTGACAGAATAGCAAAATAAACTTGTTTATATTTAATATATTATAATAAGAACATTTTTATTCCACACAGATACAATCACAAGCATATTTTTTTTATACTTTTTAATATGTGAATGCCTGTTTTTAACATATTTTCGCGATTTTTTTTGTCACAAATAATACTGTACATTTTCCCAAGTAAAGTAAAAATAGTTGTAAATGTTCTGAAACATTTTATAATATCTATAAATTGTTATTTGGCTTATATAGAATTAGAGAAGTTAGCAAGAGATCTTTTAAACAAAAATTTTGATATTATTTATGATTTGTATGACATTTAATAATTAAAGAAAAGCTTGTTACGTTGTTTAACATTTAATTTTCATAATCATCTAGTATTTAAGTATATATCCAGTTAAGAGAAATCCACTCGAGCCATTCATCATTACATCTGGGTGTGTCCTTTCAGGTAAAATCTGAAACAAAAATGGAGTTTACACTGGAGTGTGAAAAAAAATTAATAAATTATTATTAATTCAGTGACATTCATCAAACAAACATACATACATAATATGTATATAATAGAATTAAACCATCTAAAAGAATTAAACCATTAAGCCTGATTCACAGTACACTGCATCACAACTGGGCTGTGCTCCGGCCAGAGCTCGGATGGGGCACGGTTAAACATTGTGGTATACATTTTTTATGAAATAATTCAAGAAGGACCGTCCCGGTGACGCCGGAGCCACGATCAGACATGAATTATTGCATACAAAAGTACATCCAAAATATTTTAATGTCTGGGCCCTGGCCACGGCACGGTGTACCGTGAATCAGGGTTTAATTTATTTGTCCCTAAACAAATAGTAATAAATGTTAAGGTAATCTATACACACCTGATAATTCCTCATCCAGTTATTAGTTAATTTTAGAGCAGCAACATTACTTGAAGACTTGAGTACCATATATAAGTTTTGCAGTGGTTCAGCTACACTGTAATAAATTACAAAAGGTCTACCGGGCTTCACAAAAGATGAAAGTTCTAAAAATATATTTTGTGGGTCTTCTTTACATACTATTACAAGGGAATCAACTTTTTGGGACAAAATTTCTGAAGCTGCTATATTATCAAAGTGCCATTTTGGCTTCTTAGGAACCATTTCAGAAACTGCATTATTTTCAATGCTTACATTAGAATCACTAATGTCTTTTGCCTCCTCGAGCTTAGGTATTTTATTTTCATGTTCTATATTTTCTGATGCTTTCCTTTTTAGGTTGTTTGTACCTTCTACAGATGAGTCTACTGAGTTAGTATCACAGCCTTGATAAGCTTGCCGCAAAACAGAGTATACATTGACTGATATACATTTGTTATATTGTTCTGGAACAAAGTTCATAGCTAGCAATGCCTGCTTCTGGGACATATTACCAGGATGCATGTGTACTAATTTCCCATTACCTTGTGGCCCCATTGCACTTAATAAGGCAGCAGCAATTAGCCCATTAGAACCTGAATCATAAAGCAAATGATTACCCTCACTACTAATATTTGATAATGTAATAATTTGGGACAAAGTATCAATTCGAACACCCTGTACCTTAGTTGGGTCTAATTTGTATAATATTTCTGTAATATTCCGAAGATTTGGTTTCAATATTTGAATATATTCAAAATATTTTTTTTCTTTCTTTTTCAAATATTTTGCTTGAGAGAACTCAGTTTTGTTATGAAACGTATTTGAATTAGTTATTAAACTCTCTACAATTTCTGAGGCGCTTGTGGAATCATTTTTAAGCTCATTAATTTCGGTAGCTGACAATTTTTGAGATCTGCCATCGTCGTAAATATTTCTATTATCGGTACCTGATGTTTTTAATCCAATTTCTTGTATTAGGTTACCTGCTTCCTTTGATAGTTCTAAATGATACTCTTTATTTCTTTTTGTACCGGCCGCTATCATCCTAAATATAGAAAAATACTGGCATCCTTCTATCCCACTTAAGTTTATTGTATCTTTTCCTACATTTACAGTCGAATTCGGTTTATTGAATTTGTGTAACTTTTTATAGTTTTGTTTTTGTATAACAATGTATTCACCGACTTTAATTGTATTATTGGACATTACGATAGATAATTTCTATTGATTTGATTAAAAAAAATCTTGTTCTTCTGATTATTCAAGTTATATTACAGTTGGCGAGCTTGTTATAGGTTATTAAAATGTCAATAACACGACTTGATTCGTGTTCATAAACGTCATAAAGTGGTCATAAACTATAAACTCATCTTCCTAATGACAGACGTATCTATAGATTATAGATTCATTATCTAATAATTTAGATAGATATCTACGCGTAGATATGCATTCGTCAACGTGTGCGAACTAGTTCGTGAATGCCATTAGCGAACTGTTTCGCGAACTAGTTCGCTGATGCGTGGAGGAGCCATTACCGGCAGTATCTCAAATGTGCTGACTTTCCTCTAAAAATATTAGATACAATATTTTTATTGTGCAATAATATCTAAGCCTTCAAAACTTAACTATCCCTACTCTCCTGAGGCCCAAATTTTTTTTTGTCTCCGATTTTGATAAAATCACTATTTTGAATAATTCATTATAGCTCCTCCACACATCAGCGAATGCATTCGCTAATGCACCTCCTCAAAATATGAATAATGTATCTACAATATTAGAATACCGTGTATGGTCACTTTAGCTTCCAAATGCACAATTACTGTCAGTTGTCATATGTCAAACTGTCAACCGAAGTGCCGACTACGTTTTATTAACCCATCAATTTATCAAACTCAAGTACTTAAATAGTAATAGTGACTTTTGATCTCTATATTGTTATAGATATCTATAATCAAAGTAATATCAAAGTGCAGTGCATTGGTGGTGCTAAAGTGACGTTTATACACTTCTATAGTTAAACTACAAACTATGTCTGCTCTAACCAAGACCAAAAACTTAAAAATATTCCGTACCTTAACTCAAAAATATTGTCCACGAGTAATAAGTCGAAGGCATCTAAATCTCCAAGAATACCATAGCAAAGACCTGCTAAGAAAGCATCAAGTTTCAATACAAAATTTTCGCTTAATTGATTCTTCTCTGGACCCTAAGTCATTATCTGATTTCAAAGCCAATGAATATGTAGTCAAAGCACAAATTTTAGCCGGCGGTCGGGGAAAAGGACATTTTGACAATGGTTTTAAAGGAGGAGTTCACTTGACTAAAAATCCAAATGAAATACTTGATTTAGCTAAAAATATGATTGGTCATAAGTTAATTACTAAACAAACACCAAAAGAGGGAATTCTTGTGAATAAGGTAATGGTAGCAGAGAGTGTTAACATTGTACGAGAGACATACTTAAGTATTGTAATGGAGAGAACTTATAATGGTGCTGCACTAGTTGCGTCTCCCGCTGGTGGTATGGACATTGAGGCAGTGGCTGAGAAAACCCCACACTTGCTCAAAACAGTTCCTATCGACATACATGAAGGTGTAACTGATAAAATGGCCAAGGAAGTAGCAGAGTTCTTAGAATTCAAAGGCCTTCTAGTCAATAAATGTGCTGAAGAAATCAAAAAGATGTGGCAGTTATTCCTTAAGGTATTAATAATTCCTGAAATAGAAATATTTAATTGGAGTTTACTTTATTGAAAATTAAGTTATAATAAATTGAAAAAATAATTATTTTCAAGTAGTTTATAAATATTTTTTATCTTTCAGGTTGATGCAACTCAACTTGAAATCAATCCTCTAGTTGAGACTGATGATGGAAGGGTTGTCGCAGTTGATGCTAAAATTAACTTTGATGACAATGCTCAGTTTAGACAGAAGGAAATATTCGCTCTGGACGATACATCTGAAACAGATCCAAGAGAGGTAAATTTTGCATCAGAGGTCAATATTTTCCACACATAAAATATATATATCACTATGGAATTGATAAAAAATTGTTATCAGAAGCTTATCTGAATTTGACATAATATGTGTTTCAAGTAAACAGGGGCAATCTCTGATATTTGTTTCTTATCATTTATGTTTTAAGCAAAATTGCTAAAGTTAAATAATTTCTTCAATTGCAATCATTTATCAAGTTTATGTATTTAATTATTATGTCATTATTAATTGGGGCTTGTCTTATAATATTGAAAACATAAATTTCTATATTATTATTTGAAAATAATATATTATTAACATGTTTACCTATATTTGTAACCAGTACATAGTAAATTAAAAACTATTTATAGGAAATTTTGGCTATACTAAATATTTTTTTTTTTTTTTTTATAAAAAAATATCTGATCCTCTGACAAAATATATAAACATTGTCCCCTAAGCAAAATGTTGTTTTTGACTTCGTATCTTAGTATAATTTGAAAAACAAGTTTAAATATAGTGTTTAATAGATTTTTAAATAGTAAAGATCTGTGTGGTTTTATTTTATTTGTATAAACAAATAAACCCATTTTCAGAGAGAAGCAGCAGCTCTTAATTTAGCTTACATTGATATGGATGGCAGTATAGGTTGTATGGTGAACGGTGCCGGCTTGGCCATGGCCACCATGGATCTTATAACCCTGAGCGGAGGGAGACCAGCTAACTTCTTGGACATGGGTGGTGGTGTCGGACAGTCACAAGTATCCGCAGCTTTGAGAATCTTGGAATCTGACCCTAAAGTGAAAGCTGTATTTGTGAATGTGTTTGCTGGTGAGTTAAGCTGTTATTTCATTTATATTTATAAGAAAGCAATTGCCTAAGATTCATTGGAGATATCTTGGTTCTATATGATACCAGTTTTGTGTAAAATTCAAACAAACATAAATAATTTACAGTTTAATAATAATAGTAGTTAGTAGTTTATTATTAAAAATAATCATAATATGTTTAGTGACAAAAGATTGTTACAGTTATTGGGTATTTTTCAGCTACTGGGTACAATTTTGTTTGATAATTGATAATAAAATGATTTCATAATATTATTTCAGGTATTGTAAACTGTGCAACTGTAGCTAAAGGAATTGTAGCAGCATGCAAAGAGAATCCGCCAAGATATCCTATTGTTATTCGATTAGAAGGCACAAACTCTGCAGAAGCCAGAAAAATTCTAGAAGAATCTGGATTCCCATTCAGCATCATTAACGATGCCGATGAAGCTGCTAAAACTGCTGTCAAGCTGGCGCAACAATAAACAAATCAGTAATATCATTATTATAACATTTGTATAAAATCGAGATTTTAGGAGATGCAAAAAATGGTTATCTATTGAAATCTATATTGATATTGAGGTATAACTTAGATTGACGATTACAATAATATTGAGACATTAAAATACAGAAATATTTACAGAATAGCTATCCTATATGAAATATTTTTTTAATGATTGAATATAATTATGATAATTTAATATTGATTCATTTATGTAGAGGACTAGAAATAAAATACTTTGTTCAGTATGTGCACAAATAATGACATTTTTGCTAAGACTAAGTTTTGATCACACAATGGACATTTAATGTAAGTTGTACAATGTACAGTGTACTTAGAAATCTTTTATACGTAATACATTGTTTTTATGATATTGCAGTGACTATTAAAATGTATAATTATTGGTTCTCTTTTGAGACTGACTTTTGTATCTTTTATTTTTCATAATCTTTTCTATCAGCCATAGATATTCTTGCCATGGTTATACATTCGTTCTTCATGTTCATAGATGTAAGTGTTATTTTGTAAATAAAGTTACAAGTAAATATTGTCTTTCATTTATTACATTAAAAAGATATAGGTATTAAAATAAATAATTTACATCATCTCTTAATGAAGTAGATAAACTACTTTTATCTGACGACCTCCGTGGCGCAGCGGTCAACACGCCTACCTGCGACGTGGAGGCCCCGGGTTCGATCCCCGGCCAGGTCA
>DVXP01003707.1:0-11026 GCA_018235645.1 Junonia grisea
GTTCTAAATAATATCATGCTAGAAACATCACGTGATATTTCGTTTTCAAGCTCTAACTTTTTTTGGCGAACTTCTAATAGAAAAGTAATTTATAGTTTTAATTTAATTTTTTTTACCATTTTCAATAAAGTATTATTCGTCTTTGTACGTTTTGGCCAAGTTTAATATTAAAATTTGACATTCTCCTTTATGAAAGGCGTGTTTTATATTATATTGAAATTTTTATTGTTTTATATTATATTGCCCTAACGTGGTCAAAAGTGTTAGAAGATTTATCATACTTAATAACGCCAGTAAAGTTGGCGAAACAAATTGTCGGCCCGTGCGCTTTCATAAAGACTAGCGAAGCCCTCTTGGATTAATATACAATCGTATCAAAAAGCCAATATAAAAACGACTTCGATAACAGTATCAAATGTTCGAAAACGTATTTTTTAGGAATTTTGTTCACTTTACGATTTTGCCGTAGTTAAAAAAACTATATCTCCAGGGGCATACTGTGTACGATGTATCAGTTATTGAAGCCTTGGAAAGCGTACTAAACTCATCTCACTTTTGGCACCGCATCTACTGCAGAGGAATAGTCAAATACACTGTTAGGGGTTACGGAGAGAGAATTCGTTCGGTGCATGTGATGGATATCAATCGAAATATGGCAGAGACGAAGTTAAAATGTAAAGAAAAAACATACAAAATTTGTACATTCCTACATCTGTTATCGAATATAGTTACGAAATTTACTATTTATCGTTACAGTTTCATATAGCACTTTAGTATATATGTAAAGACAAAAACATAACCAATAAGCAATATTGTTAAAGTAATTACATTATCACATATCAATCATCAGCTGACGGGTGACAAATAGCTATTAATGTCCCGAGGCAGATCGACGAGGCACACGAGTGGGGCGTCATATGAATATGTCAATCGGTAGTTTATTAGCGGGCCAATAAGTCTCTTCAAACTTACAACATTTCAATTTGGAGCAAGTCAAGCCCTTTCATAACTGAAGATAGTAATTAATTAAATCAATAGTGTTTTTAGAAGCTTTCCATCTGGTTTATGTTGATTAAATTTTTTGTGAATGTTTTTCTTTTACGAAAATGTTTTTATTGAGTTCAGTATATAATTTTAATAAATAAGCAAGCTATAGGCGGCATACTATACAAATATGGACGGATTTTTTTTTATAATTACTCGTATAATTAAAATACATAGTCGCATAGTCGTTAATCCTATACAAGTCCTACTTGTTTCGAATGTTACCTATTTATAACTTAGACGGTATTTTTTCTACTCTCTTTTTTTCTTCGACATAAAGGTATATGTAAGATACTCATACTTTAGTATCATTCAAACATACACTTTTATGTTTGAATGATAGTAAGTATGAGTATGTAGCAACACAATTATATTTTGCATAAAAAGCTTAGAATAATGAAAATTTACGGCGCAACAGTTTGTTTCTATGTAAAGTATTGTCCAGATCATGGAGAAAATGTATCTACGTATGTATAACTAAACCACCATTATTTTTAAGTTACTTAAGTAACAACTAGACATCCGTATAGGGAACTCTGATTTCCTCTTGCGTCAGAGGGTTGGGTTTGACAGATGACAATCAATCCTCTCCTAATGAGTCTGTCAATACTATACTTCAACTTACTATATTTACTGAATTATTGAACATTTTGTCTGCTAGCATCAATTACCTTATGCTGTACTTATTTATAACTAACTATTGAAACGCTTTGATTTTTCAGCAACGACTACCTATTTATTTTATAACTAGCAGACCGGCCCGGCTTCGCACGGTAATCCCCATCTTTTTGAAGATTTAATATAGCCTATGTTCACTGGAGATAGCCTAGCTTCCCAACAGTGAAAGAATTTTTCAAATCGGTCAAGTAGTTTCGGAGCCTATTCAATACAAACAAACAAACAAATATTTCCTCTTTATAATATTAGTATAGATTGACAGCATCATACATAGTACTTATTAATACAAGAACTATTTTTTGTAACATATTTAAATACCTTATAATAATACCAACATCGATTTAAGAAATAACTTAGAAATTATGATTAAAAGATTGACAATTGTAAAATTCTTAATATTCATATTTTAAAGTTGTCTTATACGTCAACTAATGTAATGTAATGTAAAATACAGAAACACTTCACATCTCTGAATTGATTCGCACATTAATACTTGTCAAATAACTAACGTTTGATACGGAATGATTGCGAAGTGGGATTAATTACCCTGGGAGATTCATCGGGAATTATCTTCTACCCTAGATTCTCATAATATTGACTGAATTACTTATTCTTTTGAGTAAGAACGACGTCGACTTCTTTTATTTCAATGGTTTTACCAAATCATACGAGTAGTGTAAAATAAAGCCGCAATCGTATATTTTTAAATCACTAATTCCTTCTAGACTGTGCCACAGATATTGATGCGGTCACTTTTTTGAAGAAATAACTAAATAATAGAGACACTATTATTTAGTTATTTCTTCACAAATGTTTAAAGGTCAAAAGGTATACAATAATATTTTCATCCATGCTATAATAAGAAATACCACAGTAACTCTGTTTATCTATTAGGTTTTTAGGGATAAATTGCTAAACTGATTTCGACGAATTTTACTTTAAAGGTAGATAGGTCTTTATAGATGGACCTAGGCTATTGTTTGGCACGATGAATGTCGGTTATACATTGCGCGAAAACGCGGCGGATGGAAGCTGGTCTACAATAAACTAGCTTTTGCCCTAGCTAACAATAAAATATCGCTTGCCGCAATACTGATTCAATATTTGCAGTGAAAATACATTTTTGTAAGAAAGTATAGCAAATATATGTTTTTTCTATTTAGTTTTGTTACTAAATCTAGAACAATCGAGAGCATAGGACAAAGACGTAAGACATGTGTCATCCAGGAAAAATAGTTTCATTCATACCGCTTAACACTGGTGGCAGCACGCTGAGCGCGACACACACTTCGTTGACTTTTATTTTTCAAATAACATTTCATTTCATTTCAAAACTAACTACGAAACCACTCTCTGTTTTACGACGAAATAAAATCCGCTCTAATATTTTGTGACAAAGGCTTAAATATTAAAATGTTGTAGGCATATTTTTTTTCCTTTTCATAATATTTTAAGCTGAAACTTTGGTATATAATATACATTATTTAAATATTTTATAAAATACAATATAATTGAAAAAAATATTTTTTTCAGTATAATTCTATGTAGTATGTATATTTACTTTTATACTTTTGTTAGAATCATAAAAAGTCATCTTTGGAAAACATATCGATGTAAAGCACTAATTTATAATTATACATAGTTGTACGCTATTTTGTTACAATTTTTAATAAATCATCCGTAACATTATAACACCAATATCGTTAAACATTAGATGAATTCGCTTCTTTTAATATCAAACTACTTTACTTAAAAGTCTCTTTAAAATTGCGAGAAAACGTCAACATGAAAATATACCTTGCAGACATCATAAGTCTTTTTTCAAGATCTTTAGACCTGAGGTTTCAAAAAGCTATTCATTATGAAATGAAGGCAAATTAAAAGGGTAAATAAAGGAAGTGCCCAACAAACTGAGTTTTTTATTTAGATATCATCAATAGCAATATTTTCTTACTTCTATATACCTCCTATTAACCTAATGAGGCAAAAATCATGAAGGATCTTTGTTTATTATTATAAAGATACAGAAACAATAACGAAAATAGAAACATCTAAAATTTTGATCTCGTTATTTAGATTCCATGCATTAAATTTTGTTTAGATATTTATTATTTAATAGAAGGAACAAAAAGTATACCTAAGTTTGTTGTTACAATTTCATAGATATTTTACGGGCGACATAAAATCCCGGATTCGTTAGCAACAAAACAGCGTTGATCATACAGACTGAAAACATAAGCCTATCATATATTCATCACTACCACACAAATTCGACTTTCTATATTATTTAGATTTTAGTTTCGGTTTTTGACATAAATCCATATTTGATGGGAGAGGATACAACTTCAATTTGTTATGAATAAACCTTCATAGTAGAAAGTTATTATAATGAAAATGATAAAAAACAGTCCTTGCAATATTAACTGCACAGTTTCTCTGTATAATCCTGTCATTACGTCGAAGGCTTCGGATGAGATTCCAGCTTGCATTTGTAACGAGACCGATGTATAGAATGTGATGCCTCACGAGAGACTGCTGCCTCGAGTTGTGCGCATACTATTATACGTTTCTTAAATCAAAACACACTCGCATTTTATGTAAATTTAATACAGCTTTAGTAGCGACTCTTCTTTAATTTGAATTCGAGAAGAATCCTAGTTAATAAATTTCCTCGAGAAAAGATTGCATATTTATTTAAATAGCTAAGAGCAAACATTCACAGCAGATTTCAAATTATGCTCGAAGTTCCAGGAAACTTTTCAGTTGCATTAGCATTTTCAGGTGACATATCTTTACATTATATTCGCTAGTAATGTTCTCTGGCGTCATCTGTGTGCAACTGTGAAATATGAACGCGCGGAAATATGCTAGCTATGCATCTTAAAGTGTTCGCTTTGTTAACGTAAAACTTTTAAACGTTTGGGTTCGTTCAATATTGGAACTAAAAAAGTGGATACTACATTTTCCGTTCTAAATATTTTCCAGAATACAACACTGTGAACACTTCAGTTGTTTGAGCATTCTAAAAGTTTTATATTAAATACTACATTACGCCTGTAGCATTTTGTTGACGACACAAATGTTTGTGACGATACAAAAAAGGTTCATATTTTGAATTGAAAATGAATACCTATTTTCAAATTGTAAACGAAATAGAAAAGGTAGGTAGTTGATCTTTACTACTTTCTAAGTGGTTAAAAAATTGAAATACTTCTAACAATCTCGCAATTATTTAGGCAAACAAACATTAAACCGAGACAATTATATCTTCTCAAAAAGTGATAATAAACAGATAAAACTTATAATAAGACAATAATTTTCATTACATAGACAAGTCGATTATTTTATGTAGAAAAAAATACGGTTGAAGTAAATACCCTCTCCGTATAATGTTTAAAAATACTGAAGACCTTTGTTGGGTAAAAAACAAGTGGATATATGTTAAGCGTTTTTCCTTTACGTATTGATTTTTGGCATAATCTTCGGTTCGTAATAGAGGGACTCTATTGTCATATTTTAAGCTAACAATGGCCTGATTGGAAGATCATAAGACGAATATTTCCATCGTTTACCTTATATTACAGAAGTTTGATTTAGGTAAATATATTCATTTCAATTGATGTATCCTATTTCATTATAGGTACAAAATATATATCAAATAAAAACGAGTACTCTTCTTATTTACTGTTAAATATTATCAGTTAATGAAATGAAATCCCTACGTGTAAATTCATTTATCATTGGCTATTTATTATTTTAGTAGGTATATAAAAATCTGTATATATTTCTGGCAATGCTGCATATATAAAATGGACTTCTTACTTTAATTATGTAAATTAGGTTGCTCAGCCATTAAGTTTCATTAATGACTCTCCTGAGCGTCCAGACAGTGCGATTTAAGGTTTTATAAAATTCAAAAATAAAAATTTAAATACTATTTTATTTTTAATATCGTTGATTTTCATTAAAATATTATAGACCATAAAACCAGTTTACGTAGACCGTTCTTACTTTTATATTTCAAACCACAAAACTATCACACAAATTAGCACAGTTGAGTTTCATTTCACGTAACAACGGGGCAGATAAATCGCAGCGATTGTATAGGCAACGAACTCGCGGTCAAAAGTTGCGGTGCGGGCGTTTCGGCACGCGTAATCGCGCTGCAGGCCGACGTGTCACTGGCCGCCGCCGCCGCGCGCGCCCCGCCCGCCCGCCTTCACGCGCAATGACGCTTGACGCAACGAAACTAAGCCTACTATCATTTCCTTTCTTAATGGAACGCAGCCAAAAAATCATAACCGAACACCCTTACCACAACATTTTTGTTGTGTCCGCCTGCATCCGCTTTCGAACCTTGTAACAGTCTTCGCGTAACACTACTCAGAAATATTTCGCTGAGCGTAAAGCTACGAAAAAAATTGCCACAATGCTCTCTCGGTAGTAATTAAAATGCTCTCAGCAGATAGTTATTAAGTTAGTTTTCTTTGGAAACATCATAAATTATAATAATACAAAAATGTCTTTAAGAAGACAGAAGAATATAAGTTATCCTATCAGCTTTTGACTTATTTCAAACATCAAGGATTAATTTTATAACTGTCATGTTCAGCTACTCCACGCAACTATTTTAACTAGTTTTATGTCATGAACAAGCAGAAACTGTATCTGAAATGTATTGAACATCCCAAAGGTCGATTACGCAAAGTTTACTTCAAGTCACTTAAAAATCCCGCGGATTCAAATAATTTCCGATTTCAATAATAAAACATCGTTATACTCGAAGGCCTACTAAACTTTTTTGTTTTATTTCTGTTGCAATCAGAACAATTTCTGGCTTTAGTCGGACTATTAGTGGCATTGTTTGGAGTAAAAATTATTTATCTTATGAAAATGCTGGTTGCAGCGGATATTAAGTCGCATTATTAGTTTCAAACCTCCCCAGAGATCCGCGACTGTTATCTGACTGCAGCTGCGTAGTTCAGTCGCTAATAGAGAAACTTTAATCCTACTACGATAGTCAACAATATATGATGGTTAATTGGTAAAATCTATGAAAATACGCATTAACTATATTCTTAAGGAGACTTAAGCACATTTTCCTAGTACTACTGAAATACATAATAATAAAGTAACGTCGGAGTTTTACCTAAAATACAGGCGTCTCATATTTATCACGCAGACGGTTGTATTACTTTGCTTCTTATATTTTATTCATTGTTAGACAGTCATATTAACAGGAAAAAGTTACTAGAAAAGCAAATCGATAATGTAAAACGAGATCACTTAAAATGAAATCATGAATTATTCATTATTAGAAAACACGTACCATGTATCATGTATTTATCTGTTAAACAAAATAAAGGTAAATTTATTCAGTCATATTGCGTACATGACAAAACATAAACATAAAAGATAATCTCATGTTCGGTGTGGTGCGAATGCCATTATAACTATGACTTTATGTCTTCCATGTTACGTAGACACGTCGCCTTAAAGAAAGATCAGTGTGATCGCGAAAACGGCAAAGGTAGCGCGCAAAATGTATTTCATAGACGAAGGAGCAAATACAAAGTTAGTGTTCTAAGAACCATACATTCTGAATTGAGATTTAATTAAGCTTTATATAAGCTTTATAATACCTTCTTGATGTAAGAGTAGAACAAAAAAAAATAAGAATTTTTAATCTATACTAATATTATAAATGCGCAAGAAACTCTGTCTGTCAGTGCGGTACGACATCGATAAATTTTGTGAAGGTCGTAGACTACTTCTAGGTGTAATGATCAACATAAACACGGGCAGAGTTACAGATAAAAGGTTTTCATCTTAATGGTTCCACGACTTAGAGTGTAACCCAAGAACATTATATGAATTATTATCATAAAAACTAACACTGAACGTGGGTTTTCCTTTAGTTAGTCAAATTTAAACATTTAAGAAATAAAATTTAATCAATTAAAATAATAATATTAATCTAAGATATTTAACCACCTGTACCATATTGAGATTATGGATAAACGAGCGTGATATGGAAGTGAATTAACATGAGAACATTACGATGTACAACAATCAAATAGGTATGTATATTTTTTATCTCCAACCGCGACAAATAATTGTTTTACTCATTAATGATGGCGTAGCAATAAAATCTATTGTAATTATTTGTTCACTTTATCTCGTTAACGTTAGGGCGTTTATACATTCATATGACATTATTTTGATTGAATGAGCTTGTGTAACTTTTTGTCCTTCAGGATCTTCAAATACGCCCAATAGGACATTATTATTTAATCGCCCTTAAACACCTTTGTAATCCTTTCAATCTGTATTTCATCCCTCCGGTACGTTTTGGAGCAGAGTACTGTGAATAGAAGTTTCTACTTTGGTATTCTAATCATATCTCTAAGAATAACAAGCTCGGTACCTAATATAAATTTTAAAATTCCATCTATAAGGTATAGTTTACGTATACATGTAATACCAGCGTATGATATGATTAAATTTTAGTATTATAAAAACAATGTTTGAATTATTGCGCTTAAAATTTTAATCTAAAATTGAATCAGCGCTCCGTTCATCAAATAAAATGAACATCGGTTTTATTTATCTAGAGGCGAAGCTAAACAAGAAACTCTAAACTACACAATTCTTTGTCGGAACAAAGGAGTAAAATATTTTGGGGTCAAATGTTGAGACCTGATGTTTCTAAAGAAAAACAATTAAGTTGCAACTCTGCTTCATCGTTTAGACAGCTATATACTTTAAAGTTTGAATCGAAAACAAATGAAATACAATTAAAGTTGTAACATTTACATAAAAATAAAATCAGTTGAGCATTCTCCTAGAAAATATTCGGAGAAATATACTGTCGACAGTGTGAAAATTACTGACATCGCATGCACTAAATTTTTATTGCTTCATTCACATTCCGCATAAAGTAAAATTCAACCGAAAACAGCAATGATGATAATAAAATGTGATTCATTGTACATATATGAATTAATATATTTTTAAATATAGCTAAATATTTAAAGTGTATTAATAAAGTATAGAATATAATTCAAAATATATTATTATACATGTAGTACTATTTTAAAATTATATTTTTTATTTAAAAATTTGAATAGCGCTAATAGATATATTGTATATACACACGAAAAATTATTTGTTAATATAAAATTAATAGAATCAGCCAAGTTCATGTGGAACTAAATGTTACATACTCGTTTGTACATTTGGTTCCGCAGTTTCCATCATAATATGCGGACATACATAAATAGGGTTAAGAACTTTATTAAATTATTTATTAACATCCAACATCAACGATTAGTTGTTTATTTTAATGAAATTTGCACAATTTTCTTACATATTGTCTTACTCCTTTTTATTATGGTAGACTATAACTCGTTAACTATGAAAGCGTATTAGGCCGAGAAAATCGTGATTTTTTCACATTTTTAGAAGCAAATGTTTAGTGGGTAGAGTGGGTGAGACATATGACTCTAAGAAAAATTTACACGTTAAAGCTTAATATTTGGAAGCAGCTCCTCACTCGGAAAAAATTGTTTTTCCAACACTTATAATATTTTGAATGACCTATCCAACGATATCACACACAATGGGATCGACGAGGGAAAACAATTTTGGCGTTATCCCAAAAACAAATAATTAAAAGATTTTATTAAACAACCGACTGCCATGAAATATTGCAGACGTAAAGTTAAAAGCTCAGATTAAATAATAGGATACCTTTTATCCCAGAATTATGAGAGCTTCCCGAGGGATAACAAACAATTTCTTTACAGCGATAAATCCTGGTGAAACCGCGGGCAAAAGCTAGTTGTATAAAACTGATAAGGGTTGTTAGTACGCTTTTAGAGTAGGTACTCTTTGACCACAGAGATCTAATACAAAATTTTTTGATTAAAATATTTTATATTTAATTTATAAAGTTATAAAATATTTATTATATTTTAATACCTATATAAAGACAAGAAATACTCAAATAATGCTTATTTTTTAAACTAAATGGAAAACATTTTACTCTGGTCCGTACTTATTTGTTTATCATATAAGGACATAGTAAAAATTACTAAATTTTTTATTGAAAACTAATTTTTGGAACCTATTTACTGTGAAATTTGGTACAGTAAAAGATTATATGGAGGAACATTCACAGACCTAACATTTTTATATAAAGTGCATTAAATGTGAATAAATTAATATAAAGATTATATGAAAAATAAACTGAGACATATACACACAATACATGTGTCAAAATTACTATCATTTTGCAAATAGTGATATTTAAATCATAAAAACAGAATTCAAGGGCCACAGGACGGCCTTTACTATCTTGTAATGTGGAAAACTGTAGAATTAAGAATGTTAAAATAGTATCTTATTAGCGACACGATAATTAAAGTTAATTGAAGCTATTAACTTGAGTTATTTCCAAACATTTAGATTTAACCGGTGCTCATTGTAGGTAGCGTAAAAGCCTGGCCCAGTGTAAATAGCGGTCCATTAGACCCAACCATCGGCTGTCGGCGCTGAACGTTTCCTCTACGAACGTGGAAACAATGCGCTTTACGCTTTTTGCAATGCCGGACGCTCCTTGCCTTCAACGGTAGAATGATACGCTGCGATAGACTACCAGCCTAGGTGTACTATTTGAACGTCAAACAATAGGGCTGTCTATACAAAGCTCGCGGCACAGTCACGATCATTAACAAAGATTTTAATATGAACGTGTTCGATAAAAAAGAATAAAATGATCGATCCAGAAAGTACTCTCCTTCAGAGCGATGCAGACAGCTTCATTTCTGCCATTACAAAGTTTTAATTAAACTAATTATATTTTTGAATTTGTTGCATTGCATGTGCGCGAATATTATGTCTATTGCAATATTGTGAACAATGTTGTTAATGAATTATGTGGAAATAGAAATTGAATAATTTGTTCTGAATTTTATTACACCAATGGCAGTGGTGTGGTAGCTCTCGGCGTTGTTTACGTGTTTTATATTGCAAACAAAACCGTAAAAAGTTATTATTGCGTGTATTGTTTTTTATGGTTTTTATTTTATGTTTTGGTCGACCATTTTTATTTGATATCTATCAATACTATTTATTTATTTTCTGATATAATTAAACAATATTATATTTGTATAAATTTCTTAAATGTACTAAACATTACGCACGTAATAACATAACTACATACATCATCATCAGATATACATTACACGTACATAATTATATGCAAGAATTACATTCATGTCAAGACGCCATAAAATACAAT